>JANAVB010027195.1:6944615-6984615 GCA_029216955.1 Iris pallida
AACCTACACATTTCATCTCCAAAAATATATACAGTGTGTCATGTATCGGACACATCACGAAACTTGCAGATGCGTGAAACGGAAATTATTTTGGCCAAATTAGTTGTAGGAAGAGAAAGTTGGACATTTGTTATCAAAGAGACAATATGCCAGACGGACTTAAGTATTTGTTGATTGAAATTAAAAAAAACAAATGTGATCCCTATACAAGTAGTAATAGTTCTACCGTCGCTTCATAGGGCATCCTGATCAATTGTTGATGCAAATATTGAGATACTGACACTCTAAAATTACTGGGTGCACGCTACATGTCAGACACGTACTACATGGACACTCCATATAATTAGAGCACACCAAAATCGGTGTCGTGTCCCGGTCGCAGTGTCATACTATATATTTGTTTCCATTAAACATAGGTTATGTACAACTATCCCAAGTTTTGGTTGAGCTATTAGTTAGTTATTACCATTTCATTCAAGGAAAGGACACTTTTAACTGATGTTTGTGACAGAAAACCAATCCTGTTGTGGCCGAGATCTTTTCGCTCATGTCAAGGGATGAACACAATTCCTCGAACATTAACTTACCAAGTTATCGCCGACACGTTCATCCACATTACCATTATGTGCCTGTAACCATAGGTTATGATACCACTTGTTGTAAACACGGTGTGACCCGAACCGGAGTTAGCCCATGAGGTGCAATATTGAATTGGGCCCATATGCCTTAAAAGAGAATTTTCATGTAAGGACTGAACCAATCCAAATTATCTACACGACATGATCCCACCTCCTAACCGATATTGGACTAAATTACCAACTCCATTGTCACCCCCATTTGACGCTCAACCGGAAACAAGATACAATCCAACAACAGGACGAGAACAGGCACGGGGACTTCTTCTCGGCTTTGATGAAGGCGCCGCCCAAGTTCCTCAATGACTGGAAGGCAAAACTGTGGCCAAGCTTCTTCTGCTTGTCGGTAAATCCGTTACTCTGCGTTGTTTCTTTGGTTTCTGAAGTACCGAACTAATTGAAGCCTCTGATCTTGTTCTGTAACATGTATTTAATTGTTTGACTGTTCCAGGTCTATGTTACCATGTATCTCAACGATTGCCAGAGGACTGCTTTCTATGAAGGCATTGGCTTGGACCCCAAGGAGTTTGACATGCATGTCATAATTGAGGTAGATTACTAATTTGGTGCTGTCATGCAATTTTTATTTTCTAGCAATACTGGTTTGCAAATCCACCTTTTATATCCAAAATATCTAGAGATTTCCTTTCATCATTAAGCTGGTCATGAGCATAGTTTGCACTATCGGCCGATACCCATCCGATACGGTTGATATCGATACGATTTGACATATTTTAATCCGACACCGACCGATACAGATACTGACCGATACCGACATTTGTGGTCTCTTTTTCGGTTAATTCGACAAAAAAAATTAAACGAAAAAGGCCAATTTAGCAAAATAAAATAAAATAAAAAGACCAATCAACAAGGACATAATAATGTTATAAAAGGAGAAAACTTATCTATCAAGGTAAACCAATCGGAAATGGTGACTATTATTTCATTCAATTTCAAAATTACTCGAAATTGTTAGTAAAAAATTCTCAACTCTGTATTTAGATTCTGAAATTAAACTATAAAATAATAATCTAACCGAGACCGAGACTTGAACTTGGTTCAATGTCCTTAAGACAATTTTTGCCCCACACTGATGTTTACGGTTTAATGAAGATTAGTCTTCCAGGATACAACGGTTCTTCCCTTCGGTAGCAGCACTTCACACCGCAGAAACTAGACGAAGCAATGTTGGTAGTCCCTCTCTCTTAGACTTAATGCTAGATGGATGAATGAATGAATTGTTTCAATGCTTCAACCACTTACGCTTTTATAAATGATAAAGAGATACAATGGAAACGACGCACCTTTCCAAAAGATTCGTTGAATTGATTCGTACACATTTTCAATAGGTTCGTTGAATGGATTCGTTGCCATAGATTCGTTCTAACAAAAACAATTATCATTATTAATTAATATTTCAAATATATATTCACTTTTCCAACAATCCCACATGAATGAATATTTGACTGTGTACAATACTAACATAGTACAAACACCATGTAGACATAATGCAGACACAGAGAGAGAGATCATTTGAAAAAGTTATTGTATCAGGATAGGTAGGTTTTGGCCTTGAACCTTCCTTTGTAAATATTTATCGAGTTTACTAGCTATCTAGTGAACATGATGTCTTGAACTGTTCAGCTGTTGTTGTAAACTTGAGTCAATAAATATCACACAACTTCTTTCCGATCAATATTGTTTCTATTGTTTTGTTCATTTTGGTCCTGAACATTTGCCTGGTTTCATAAGTGTTCTTAGAAAATTCAGCCTTATAATTCTCATAGAAGCGGCCCCACTTCCACACTCATATATGTGACTTCCTAATAAGAGTATCCTGCTATACTCCACTTGAATTTCAAGTCATAGGAATCATTAAAAGCAATGCTTACCCTAATCTTTTCTTTGCAGGCAACACTGTTATTTGTCATCCTAGAGAATGGAGGAGTATTTAAATACTCGTCAGTGTCATTTAAGAATTTTACATAATTAGGTTGTCCCTTTGAACCTAGATCTTGGGATCTCCAGTCAACTAGATTGGGTTTTCCTTTATGGAATTTCTTTTATCATAGGCTTCAACCTATTTCCCTCGATGACTTATATACTTGCTCTTTTCAAACCTTTAGTTAGTGGATCCGTAAGATTTTTATTTGATTTTACATAATCAATCGTGATTATGCCATTAGAGAGAAGTTGTCTAACTGTATTGTGACGTCTTCGAATGTGTCTTGATTTACCGTTATAAATATGACTTTGTGTCCTACCAATAGTAGATTGACTATTACAATGTATACAAATTGTTGGTACGGGTTTTGGCTATAGTGAAATGTCCTACAAGACATTTCGAAGCCACTCTGCTTCTTCACTTGCTTTATCCAGAGCTATGAATTCAGATTCCATAGTTGATCTGGCTATACACGTTTGTTTTGAGGACTTCCACGATATTGCTGCACCTCCAAGTGTAAAGACATATCCACTTGTGGATTTCGAGTCTTTAGTATGAGATATCCAATTTGCATCACTGTATCTTTTAGTATAGTGTAATCCATACTCTAGTATATCTTAAATATCTGAGTATTCTAATAATAGCCTTCCAGTGATTTTCTCCTGGATTACTTGTATATCTGCTCAGTTTAACTTATTGTGCTATGTCCGGTCGTGTACAATTCGTGACATACATTAGGCTCCCAATTATACGAGAATATACCACTTGTGAAATACTTTCTCCAGTATTCTTCTTTAAAGGAAGATTTATATCTACTGGAGTTTTTACAATGTTATTATCATTTTGATTATATTTTTCTATAGTCTTCTAAATGTAATGAGATTGGAATAATTGCCCATCTGGTGTTTTAAAAATCACAAGTGCAGTTTGCAAGATCCGTCAGAATTTTCATTAGTATTAGATGTGCTGATTATTCATGATTTCACCAGCAAGGCACTACTAGGACCTTAGAGATCATTAGCATATTGCTCCTTTTATATGCCAAACAGTAGATATAAAGTACTATAGGACTCCAATCTTTCCCCACAAAAAAAAAACACTCATTAAGACATTGAATAGTGTAAGCTATGTTACACAGATATGACACACGAGAAGGTAAGGACACCGACACAGACACGAAACCGATTTTGGTGTGTCCTATTATATTTTGGAGTCTCTGGGTTGTGCTTGATACACGTCCGATAACTTTAGTTTTCATGCTTCCTGGTAAGCATATAAAAGTAGAGCGAAATTTTAGTCATTTTTTCCTTCAAGTTGTTAATATTTTCATTGATTGTAATAAATTTCTGCTGGGGGAAATGTGCACATGATTTCCACTTATAATTAGGTTCTCCGAGGTTCATATTCTCCTCTTATCTTCTTCACTAGTGCAATATTAGGGTTATTTAGTAATAGGGTCTAATATAATAGTGAATATTAGGATTTAGGTCACGAAAATGACGGACGTTAGGTTTGGATCTCCAAATCACTGTTCACATAGGCAAATGAACAGTGATTTGGAGACCTAAACCCTAATGTCGATTATTTTCGAGACCCAAATTATACGAGACCCTATTACTAATCCGCAATATTATTGGTTTTCAAAAGGCTAATCATGCATGATTTCTTAAATTCGGACAAAAATGTCTTAAACATGTGGCACATAACATAGCATATGTCATTCTTTCGCCCAATTTTACTACTACATTACTGAAGTAAGTTACTAAAGCCGCGATTTCTTGATCCTGATTGCTGATTGCTGTTGGCGAGGGTGAGGATATGATGGATATCCCCCTGGTGAAGAACCTGAAGAAGGTCCCTCTCGTTGCTGCCTTGGCGTCGGAGATCCTAGCAGCCTACCTTATGCCCCCCCCATCGAGTCAGGGTCCGTTGATTTTGCTAATTTCGAGCCACGATTCGTGTACTGATTCTTGTACATATTCTCCTGTCACGCGTACTATGATCGTTGTATGCATAGTCTAAAGTATCGGCTGTTACCGATATGGTTTGGCATGTGTCGATCTGATACCGACCGATACCCGATACTGAGATTGGCCGATCAATTTGGCAAAGAAAATTGAACGAAAAAGACAAATCAACAATAATTTGAAGCATAATAAGGTTGTAAAAACATATAAAAGAAAAAAATTGATCTATTACATATAAAACAATCGGGTGACTACTATTTCATTTAATTTCAAAACTACTAAGATTATAATGCTGGAGACACTTAAAATTATGCCTAAATGTATAAAATATTTTTTTTAAATGTTAATAATTTATTAATAATTATTTGTTTTCCGATATCAAAAAATTCGATACTCCGATCCGAAATTACCGATACTACCGATACCGCCGATACTGATACTCATAGGAATGGTCCGATACCGATACTGCGACTTGTATGATTGTATCCGGAGGCAATTAAGCATCAACATTTAAACGAGAGGAGAGTACTCTGTGGTTGCAAATTTATAGCCTCTCCTTCGATCCAACTATTGAGCAGCTGCGTGTACTGTTGTACTTTGTTATATCAAACATGGCTGTGAGCATGCCTATATATGCTGGTTCAAAGTATAACTCTATGTCATTGTTCGTCTGTTATCCATGAGTATCATCATGCAAGCGGAACATCGAGTCCACTCGATTTGAAATATATGTACGTATATAGGCATCGTATATCACCAGAAGTCTCTCGTACTCTGCATGGTTGAATGTTTGTAACTCAAGATTCCAGGAGGGTTGTGTGGCTGCTAAGATCAGGATAAAAAGACAACATTGTCATGAGTTTTATTGTCGATTTCAAAAAATTCAACAATCCAAGTCAAGTAACCCTCACATATTTCCGTTTAGTTTTAGGATCTCGTATAATATTTAAAATTTAAGTCTCCATTTTGGATTGTTAACCCAAGTTATCCATTAGGACGATACCCAAAATTCCTCTTTTGTACACATAGGGGCGGATCCAGGAATATAAACTGAGTCGGTCCAGGTGGGCTAGGTATGGATTAACTCCTAAATAAATCAAAAAAATTTAAAAACTATATGAAGAAAAAATTCTGGGGTGGGAGCTACCACATGTATCCGCCCATGTCTGAACAATATAGAGACATAAACGTAAATTTTCAATACTAATTATACAAGACCATCAAATGAAATAAACCTTTTTTTTCGTGCCGAAATTTTGCAGGACATGGATGAGTGTTAATGCCCACAGAAATAAATTTAACAATTTCCAGAGATATCAAGTGGTATCCAACTTGTGTACATAATTCAAGCCCTACGAACTTGGGAGGAAGCTTCCTACCTTGTCTTTGGACTTTGGAGATCAATGATTCCATGAAAGATTTTGTGCTCCAGTACATATCCAAACATCCCAACTGCAAACTGAGACGCACCTGTCACTAGCTAACAAGTTAGTGCCACTCCAAATCGAAACCTCTCAACAAATTAACACTATATATGGACATGTCATGAGCTCGAGCTGAGCCATGCAGCTACGAAGCTGGGTGGAAGCTTCCTGCATGCATGCACATCCGAGAATGAATAATTTTAAGGAAATACTTAATTATCTTCCAATCCTTATTCTAATTTCAAGGAATATATACTTGGCTATTCCATATATAGCTTGCTTCTTCACCATCCAAATATCTCACTCTACTGGAAGATCGAAGAGGACCTAGCTAGGGAGGTGGGTTTTGATTCTCTCTCTCTAGATCTCTCTCTCTCACTATTCATATATTTCTTCCTTAATATTTGTTTGGATGCCTTAATATTTCTTCTTCCTCCTCTACTTCTGGTCTTTTTCCTCTTGTGTTTCTTTGCTGTAACTCTTAAGTTCTGTCATCAATCTCATGTGTTTTATCAATGTTACAGATGGGTTCGGGATTTGGTGGGTACACTAATTCTCTTCAACCTCCTCATAAAATCATATGAATAATGCTATTCGTCCATCCAAATTGTCCCTCCAAACCATCTCTTCTTATGAGGCATGGCAAAAATTAAAATTAAAATTAAAAATTAAAATTGATATTAATATTAAAAAATTAGAATTAATTTTTGGGGTTAAAATTTGTCATGTCAGTTGACATGTTAGATGACACATAATATTATTTAACATGCCACGTTAGCTGCCACAAGGAGGGATGGTTTGGAGGGACAATTTAGAGGACTAATAGTATTACTCACTCAAACTCATCGGGCCCGGCCAGGACCGCGGCAACAGCCGCCCAGCCATCCCAGCGGAAGGGGGGGGGGGGGGGGGGGGGGGGGGGGGGGCTCGAACCGAGGACCTCCCCTAGGTGAGCCATCCGCTCTCACCACTTGAGCTAGAGCTCTCAGACTCACTCAAACTCGCCTCTACTGGGGCTCTCGAACTCCGACCACTTGGGCGGCATGCATCTCTCTTAACCACTAGGCTAGAGGTCATTTGCTATATATATATATATATATATATATATATATATATATATATATATATATATATATTTGAACAGGTAATTGTGTTACAGACTCCTGGCCCGAAGGCCTACAACTCGGCCCGGTAGTCCCACACCCGTACTTGTATCTCTCTGCATCAAGCTCGGCCCGATATATATATATATATATATATATATATATATATATATATATATATATATATATATATATATTTTTATATATATATATATATATATATATATATATATATATATATTTTGAAGTATGGTTTTTTCCCTCTTTAATCGAAGCATTTTTTTTAATAAACATCTTAACTAATGGGTTATTTTACATAGCCTTGTCTTGTAAAAATGTAGTAGGTAAGGTTAGGTGACTGATACAAGTGGTAATCAACAATATAATAATTCATTCAATTAGGCGACCATGATAGGAATGGTCATCAACACTAGAATTTCTCTAAACTGTTATTGATATAGGCTTATTACAATCATGTAGAAAAGGAAATAGAAATCGTAACCATAAACATGGAAAGTAGATTTGAAAACAAGTCATAAGTAAAAGATATGAGTAGAGTCATTTGATTTATTCGTGCAAAAAACATACCTAAACTAATCCTAAAAGATCTAAAAGGATTTGCAAACTCTATCTAGTTGGCTTTGTTAATTCGGTCCTCGATTTTCCGGTTTGGCATGTTGCATCATACTCCACCACATGAAATGGCTCGTCCTCGAGTTCTTCCTTGAACTTTAGACTCGGCCCTTCCACAAGAAGAGGTACTTGGAATATATCCTTATATTCATTCTCTTGTTCTCGGGCTTCAACTTGATGTTTCTTTTTTGTTCACAATGTTCTGTTACATTCTTTATATATGCATTAACTTTGAAGGTGCACTCCATTTGAATAGTATTGATGTATTTATTTTCTTGCAGTTGTCTATTGATATTGTTCCTACTGCAAGATTGACACCAAATAGAAGAAACTGGACTGAGTCCATTTACATAAAGTTCCAAAACTTCAAATCTGGTACGATCCGAGTTTCTGATTTCGATCATTGTTGAACAACACCCTGTCGAGCATTCATAGCTCGAGTGGTTTACATTTATGCAGTAGAATGTATAGAGCAACAATGAATGCACCAAAGGCGAAACGTGTGGTTGGGAAGTACGAACTTGGCCGGACAATAGGGGAAGGAGCCTTTGCTAAGGTCAGGTTTGCCATAAACACCAAAACAGGGGAACATGTTGCTATCAAGATTCTTAGCAAGGAGAAGGTTCTCAAGCACAAATTGGTTGAGCAGGTCACTTTCTGTACATCTTTCTATTTCTTCATAATTTCCTTTTTTTTATCGTTTATTTGATTCGGTCTCTTATCCGTCTTTATTGAAAAACTTGTATAGAAATTGCTTCATTATGTGAATATTCCTCCGTAAATTGAAATGTCACAGAAGTCACATGCTTTAGAGAAGGGCCGTTTCTAACATTCTAACGGCCCTGTACAAATACTAAAAAAGGCATTTTTCAACAACTCTAAAAAATGATCTTTTCTGACATGTTAGTACAATTTCTAAAAAATAGGGAGACCTAAATCTAAAATTGAGATTTTATATTAGTAATATACTAATATATACGGAGGTTAAAATTTTTGGGACCTTTCGGTTTTTGGGACCATGTACGATCACACAACTTCCACATGCTCATATATAAACGGCCCTGCTTTAGAGGTTGGTCGACTTCTAATTGCATGTGTTGAAAAGTATTATGTATAAATAACATTACAGGGCTTCATGGTCAATTAAATAATCTCAGCTCTGGATCTTGACAGTGAGTGTTAATGAATTACAGATGTTTTCCATGCGCTTTATAAGAGGATGGATATTGGTGTTAGGAATCATTTACCTATGGCATGCTTTGACTGCTTCGTTCAAAATGTGAAGATCACACGAAAAAATAATGTATAAAAACAATGTTTGTCGATATTATAGGACAATTAATTCGTTTTCAGTTATTAGTATACGTATTTGTTACTGCCCAGTTAGGACTTGTTGATTTATCTTGCACCTTAGGTTCTTCTATAGAAAGAAACCATTGGCTTTTGAAATACATGCAAGTGGATGTCTTTAGGCTTCTTTAATTATGTATATCTCATTGATTTGATTGTTGTACTACTACATGTTGTCTTATCCTTCAAGTTTGGTTAACTAATCACACATTTAGTTAACATTATATATTGTGATGCAGATTAAGCGGGAAATTTCGACAATGAAGTTAATAAAGCATCCTAATGTAGTTCGCCTGCATGAGGTAATCCTGGGAGACTTTGCTTATTCATGTTTGTCATCTTGATTGGTGATAATATACCAAGGTTTGCAGTATCAGAGTCAGTATCAGGCCATTCCTATGAGTATCAATATTGGCGGTATCGGTAGTATCGACAGTTTTGGATCAGAGTATCATATTTTTTTTATAACGGAAAACAAATAATTATTAATAAATTATTAAAATTTTAGAAAATATATTTTATATATTCAGGCATAAATTTAAGTATTTCCAGTATTGTTTCTTAGTAGTTTTGAAAATGAATGAACTAGTAGTTACCCCGGTTGATTGACATAATTTTAAGTATTTTTCGTGTTTTTTCTTCTTTTACACGCTTTATAACCTTATTATGCCTTTATACCCTTACCTATTGGTCTTTTTCGTTCAATTTTCTTTGTCAAATTGATCGGAAAAGAGACCCCCCAATGTCGGTCTCGGTCAGTATCGGATATCGGCTAGTATCGAATCGGGACATGCCAAACCATATCGCTATTGGTCAATACTAATAACTATGTAATATGCATGTATTCAATCATCTTATATTCTGAGAGTCACGTATTGGTTAGTATAAATTTGCCTGTTTATCAACATGTAAAATTGTCTGAAATGTTTTCCCCTTTGCAAATATGCAGTGTACTTTAGTCATTGCTTCTCCAACTACTTCTAGATAGCTACAATGTATCTAACCTTAATGCTATAGCTGTCATACCACATTACATATTTCTAATATGGATGGTTACTAATTCCGGTTTTAAGACTTCTGTGAATTGTGCGTCATCCTAATTATGCAGGTAAGAGAGACAAATATGTTCATTATTGGAGAAGATTAATAGTTTAAAGTATTAGTTCCTTTCTTTTATCAATCCTCTAAATTCTTCTTTATGAACTTAGAGTGCGCAGATATAAAGTCATCTGGTCATGATGAACTGAATTGCCAACAACTTGATGTAATTATGCCACTAATATTGTTTTTACACAAATTGATTCCAGAACAGCACAAATGATCTTATCTGGGAACGGTTAGCTTTTTTTTGAGGGGTACATATTCAATTTACATGCTATAGGTAAAATGCGTGGTGTCATAACTAACTGGAGATGATTCATTTAGCGTAGCCTCTTAATTTATCTTTTGAATATTTATTGATGAGTTGTAGTAGAAGGCCAATAATAACACTTAGTTATTACTATTTATGTTTTTTCCTATTAGTATGCAAGAGCGAAATCCTTAGCAATTAGGGTTCTCAAACCTACATAATTCTATTAATGTAATTAGCTATCTATCAATTGATATTTTATACCGTATCATATTTGTTATAGGAGATTTCTCTTTGTTCAGGTTATGGGAAGTAAAACAAAGATCTTCATCGTTCTGGAATTTGTTACCGGAGGAGAGCTCTTTGACAAGATTGTAAGTTAATATATGTTATATATAATATTCCAGTATCAGCCCTTGACTTACAATTCAGATGTAGCGAGAACTTTTATTTCTTGAAAAGCTTCTTTATAGTCCAAATTTAGCTTCTTTCCTTGTTTGCGTAGTTTTTGCAGTGTCCCCAATTCTTGATATATGCTATACTCATCTCTAGGTTGACCATGAAGGAATGGGAGAGGATGAAGCACGGAGATATTTTCACCAGTTAATTAATGCAGTTGATTTTTGCCATAGCAGAGGTGTATATCACCGAGATTTGAAGGTGAACTACTTGCCTAATGCCAAAGAGCTAAGCTTAAACGATAAATGTTTTACGAAATATGCTATGTTTGTTGATCTTCGTCTTTGCATTTGTACAGCCAGAAAATTTACTACTCGATGCATTTGGAAATCTCAAAGTTTCTGATTTTGGACTAAGTGCACTGTCTCAGCAAGTCAGGGTAATAAAATATTGATCATTCATTCTCTTAGTGAGTTTCCAACAGTAAACATATCAGCAATACCTAATTCCTTCTTTGAATTTACTACCTGATGGTTTTAAACATCAGCAAATTCTTTTTATAGCACTTTGATACTTATTGTGGTCAGCTATAATCGAAATGCTTTGAAAATAATCAGAAAGTAAAATGAGTGTTCTTCTTTTTCAGTGAAGAGCTATGTTGTACGTACAGGAACGAATATGAGATGTAGGCTGGAATATCTTTGAGTAAAGAGCTAATTTGATATATTCTTTAAGATCGATCACCATTAATGCAAAAGATAAGTTGTGCAACAACATCTATCATAAAAGAGTAATATATCGTTTATCTAGATTTCTTAGTTATGGTTTCCTCAAAAAATGTCTTAATTAGGTGATGGTTATAATAGTTGTCCTTATTTCCCTATAAGAACTGTATGAGGGATACAAGTTTAGCACGTCTAGGGATACAAGTTTCATAATAGTCTAACTGGAGATGAAAAAGAACTAGCTTCATAATAACTTTCTCTAGGAATACAAGTTTAGCACGTCTTTTCTATGTATATTAGTCTAACTAATTAAACTTTTGTGTAAGTAGCACTATTAAATGTATAGGATCAGGGTCAGGTTCTCTGACCCCTAACCACTCCACCCCGAGTTCCACGAACTAGTTTTTGGGGGTTTGGATCCTAGTTCTTTGGAATCAAAGTATATGCCCGAGCGAAAGAGAAAATACACAGATGTATAACTTGAGAGAAGTAAACTTACTGAGAATTAGTATTGTTATTGCATATTAACATCCGCATCTCTCTCTCTCTCTCTCTCATGGAAATCTAAATGGGTCCTAGTAAGAGTTCTTGAAAGGAAAATTCAAAATTGTTAATAATCCTCCCCATTAGCTCTTGTTAACGGGACCAATTCACATCATATCAGCTACTAAGAATAACCCCTAGGCTCCAGCATGCCATGCACCGTTATCTATCGTATTTCAGAATTCATTTTTGCCTACTGAAAGTTACCAGGAATATGGTAACCCTAGTTTGTATTTTGCATGGTAAATTATTAGATTGTCAAATTCTCTACCCTAAATCGGCTTGCCATCTTAGTAGCATATTGTTAACTTATAAAAGATTACACCCTTTTCTGGTGTCTAGGGCTCTTGTCATCTTATTGTTATATCGGTTGACCTCTACTACTACTTTTGGTCATCCATCGACCTTTGCCACTGCCTATTCTTATTATTGGCCTTGTTGCTCTATTGGATCATGTGTCTACCTTTGCTACTGTTGTCTTCTGATGTCATTTGTTTTAGCTTTTCTAGTTCTTTTTCTAATTTATGTAACAAACTGGCAATCCATGACATATATGCGCTAACATGAGAAATGTTAGATTTAATGAGTCTATGTAGTCTACTTTAGTCCCGCAGCAGGTACTGTAGTATAAGGAAGATTCTCTCCGTATATATATATATATATATATATATATATATGTAGCTAATTCATCTCAATAAAGCTATGCCCCTTGGGAAAAGACTCTGAGCAATAACATAGAAGGATTTCTTTTTCATTTGGTTGATTGCTTCATCTTGATATTCAACATCTTATTGCAATCTACAGGATGATGGATTGCTTCATACAACATGTGGAACTCCAAACTATGTTGCTCCAGAGGTACTGAAGGATTTCAAAAATTACAACTTTTTCAAGAATTTTTTGTTTCATTTTACTCATGGTGAGAATACTCTTTCTTCTGGTTAGGTTCTTAATGATAAAGGTTATGATGGGGCAACTGCAGACTTATGGTCATGTGGGGTTATCCTATTTATATTACTTGCCGGTTATTTGCCTTTTGATGATTCTAATCTTATGGGACTGTATGAAAAGGTTGATGTCTTGCCTTAGCCTCCATCGTGTTTGTTCAATTCCCATATATTCCTAATAGCATACTTTCTTAGTGCAGATTTCAAATGCTGAGTTCTCATGTCCATCTTGGTTTTCCTCTGGTGCCACGAGATTGATAACAAGAATTCTAGACCCTAACCCCTTGACGGTTAGTCAATTTTTTTACAACTATTGAAGTGTTTCTTTACGAGAACTTCCTTCTGAAGTGAACTGGGGAATCCTGATGTCATAATAATTATATTTAACATGCAAAATTTGGAGTAAAATAGGAAAATATTTGAATCTGCCTCCAAACTTATTTAATAGGCCAGTACTGATATATGTGTACGTAACTATTATTATTGTTGACATTTGCTTTCTATTTGATGGCAGCGGATAACCATTCCTGAAATATTGGAGGATGGATGGTTCAAGAAAGACTATAAAAGTCCAGTATTCGATGAGAGATATGAAACAAATGTGGACGACGTAGCTGCTGCATTCAAGAACCTACAAGTGAGTTGAGATGGGCTTCATTTCCATTTCTTTTGAACTTAACGATCTTAAGTTCATCTTGTATAGTTCCATGCATTATGTTTATTTCCTCTCAAAAGTTGTATATTGAGATGAGTTGTTACCCTATTTTTTTGCCAGGATCATCATGTAAACAGTAAGAGGGAGGAGCAGCCAGTGTCTATGAATGCATTTGAACTGATTTCAATGTCAAAGGGGTTGAATCTTGAAAACTTATTCGACATACAACAGGTTCACGTACTATTTACTTTGGTGTAGTTTTTATAGGAAGATCTGAACTTAAGCAATCAATTTAATTTATATTATCCCTCTTTTAGAAACAAAAATTATATATCCGATCTAAACTATATATTAAATTTTCTTTTGGTTTCATCATATTATTGACCTTCCATTTATTTCTTTTGTTTTTCATTGTTTAATAATAATTTTTATATGTATTTTCACCATTATGTCTTCCATATAATTAATGATTTTACAGATTCCAAATAAATTTGATTAGAGTTGTCATAAAACCATAGGATTAACAGTTGTCATGTTTTATACAGGAGAACAAGAGAGAAACTAGGTTTACATCAAAATGTCCGGCTAGTGAAATCATCAACAAAATTGAAGAGGCTGCAAAGCCTCTAGGCTTCAACATTCGAAAGAAAAATTACAAGGTTTGCCATGTACAGTCCTCTAGTTATCAGTGAGCTCTTCCTTGCTTCCATGGTTATTACTTGGTATTTCTAAATTATTTCTTTCTTTCGCTTTCCAGATGAGTCTAGAAAATTTAACAGCAGGGAGGAAAGGGAATCTCAATGTTGCCACTGAGGTATATGTGTGAAAAAGAAATATTTGTTATATTATTCAACCGCCTGACAAGGTACGTTTTTGTGCTAACACTTCCTATTTTCGGGATTCAGATATTTCGAATGGCCCCTTCTGTGCATGTGGTTAACGTGCGAAAAGCCAAAGGAGATACTTTAGAATTCCAAAAGGTATTGTTGTCAATCTGCAAGAAAACATGTCATTACTGCCTGTAGAACATTTGCCGAATAAAATTATCATGTTCGATTAGCTACCTTGAAGAACTTATGATGATGTCTTAACTTTTAAAATATCATATTGGTGACCAGCTTGTCAATCTTTTTTCATAATAATTATCTTAGCCAAACCAGTGAACTTGTTCATTTATTCAAATCCTTTGTTTCATTCATACCTTCATAACTCAAATTACTCTCCTTTCTTTAAAGCTTCATGACTTCTATGAAGTACTACTTTTCTCTTACTATTGGGTGTCCTAATGAGTTTGGACAGTAGGAAATATGCTTACAAAGGTGAGGCTGCATTGTTGCAGGATGTCAAATTTGAGAAGGCCTTATGCATTTCTTCTTGCTTAAAGAAGGTCTATGAAGTGAGTGGGAAAAACTCGTAACTATAAGATCATCCATGTTTTGCAAGCCAAAAATGATGGATTTCTTCTCGTGTTGCTCATATATAGAGGAACTAATATATTCAAATCATATTTAAAATATGTTAATATAATTTAATTTTTAACAATATTATAGTTTTTTTTAGTACTTGCAATGCACGTAAACAATAGAAGTGAGCAACTGCGATGATAAGTTTGATCTGGATAAGTGGCTATACAAGAAATCTACAGGAAGAATCGGTTGCATTTGTTGGAACATAAAGAGTAAACTGGACATGTAGAGTGATCAATGGGTGAACTGAAAAATAAATAAAAAGATATTAGTCGATAACTTGCTCACGAAGCGATTTGTTTTTGGTTATAGGTGAATATTATGTGTCTCTAAAGGGAACTAATGGACTAAGATTAGGAGTTCTAACTTCTAAAAATCATTTATCTGGGTTATTGGGACTCTATATAAAGACACTGCGAATCGAATCCCTCTAACTAAGAGCCCTCATGCTAAAGTAGACTACATGAGCCACTTCTTGAAGGACTTCAAATTTTATTTTTATGAAGAGCATCTTAAAAGGTTGGCTATCCTATGAATTGCATGCCATCTTCGGATAAATATATAGCAGTCCGTCCGTAGGAAAGGTGATTGTAAAGGGAAGCAACACATGTATATGAGATCTATAGTTGTTTGACATTTAAGAAAGATACATGCATATAATGTCTATAACTTCATGTTTTGTAATGATGATTGTTTGCTTGGAACATGTACTTGAAGGTTAATAAATATATTGATACTTCATCATGTCATCAGTTTATAAGCACTTATATTACAAATCTACAGTTAGTGCCAAGCTAAATATGGTTTGCCAAAGTCCAACAATCTTTCAAGTGAACAAAAAAGGGGACACAAAAAGAAAATAGAAAGGGGTCTATCATTCAAAATTGATGTCAAATGATATATTAAACTCTTGTCTGTTGAGCTAACAGTCTTTTCGTATTTGATTGCAGTTCTATAACAGTTTGTCGACCAGTCTCAAGGATGTTGTTTGGAAATCTGAGGACTGAAGAGGAGATGCCAAGGCCATGCTTTCAAGTTATAAAAGCTCCTACATTCATACTACATTTTTTTTTTTTGTAGTTTGTCATCTCTTCGTTGTTTTCATTCTTTTTCTTTACTGTTCTTTCCCTCCATCCGAGCAGGTCTCCATTACCTACCTAATCCTCTGTATGTGGTATGTGGGTTGTATGCTCTTATCATTATTTCAGTTCTTTGTGAACCTGTTGACATGAGATAATTGTTCTGTATATTCTTTATCAACAAGTAAAGTTGCATTGTTTCATATTGCAAAAAAGTATTTGATTTAATGGTTCGGAGTCTCTGTCTATTCTCCCTCATATTACAATATCCTCTCTCAGGATGTCCCTAAAGATTTTCTTCCAATGCGGTATTCTTCCAAAAAAAGTTGGCTAGTTAAAAATGAATAGAAGATTAAGTATGTGCCAATTTCAAGGCCAAAGTATACGAACAAGTTGATCATGCCTCAACTGGATGTTAAGTTTGTGCACAAACTGCCCATTTTTTGCAGAATCACCTTAAAAGAAAACAATATATCCTGGTAACCAGCAACAAAAGCGAATACACCTTGCAAAACATGATACATACCGATATAATATTCAACCCAATTGGACAACACCTTCATTTTCAAGTTTGCAGCAGTTAGAAACAAAAAGAAAACACACCAAGTAAAAGAGGTGAATGAACAGTCTGAGAACACTGAATGAAAAGAGAGAGGTCCCATTTTGGTTTCCGCAACTAATCTAACCAGATAACTACCATAAAGAGGGTAAAGGGATTTGCAAACTAACTAGTCTGCCAACGAGATTCTCCTCTTTCTTCCATGCTATCCTGGGGAGAAGTCCTCACTTGGCCATCATGACCTTGACAAATTCCTCATAGTTGATCTGACCATCGCCATCAACATCAGCCTCACGAATCATCTCGTCAACCTCCTCATCAGTCAGCTTCTCACCAAGATTGGTCATAACATGGCGGAGCTCAGCTGCTGAGATGAAGCCATTCTGGTCTTTGTCAAACACTCTGAAGGCTTCCTTGAGCTCCTCTTCTGAATCAGTATCCTTCATTTTCCGGGCCATCAGGTTGAGGAATTCAGGGAAATCAATAGTTCCATTGCCATCTGCATCAACTTCATTGATCATGTCCTGCAGCTCTGCTTCTGTTGGATTCTGGCCAAGTGAACGCATCACAGTGCCCAACTCCTTAGTTGTGATGCAGCCTGTCAAAATTCAAGAACGATAACAGAAATACTTCAGATATCCATTTCATATCTCATATTACCATATATTTAAATATGTCCACTGTTCAAAGATTTCCAAAACGAATCTTCTATTACCTTCTACTTCAAGAAGAAATGATGAATATTTAAAGATGCATCTTATGAGGCAAATGGTTATCATGTAAGATAAAAAGTTCAAGCATTAACAGAATAATAGAAAAATAGTGTATTTGTGCATAGAGGGCAAAGAGGATGATCTGAAGATTGATGCCAAAACATAAATAAATGAAATCCCTGCCCTTTCTCCACAAGATGCACTTCTCATGAAGGGTCTTTAACTAGAAAACTTAAGTATGGCAGGTTAACTGGACAAGAAAACAAATAAAATCTAAATGAGGAATGTCTTGCATTATCATGAATAATTCTAGCTTTATAACCTCTTTTGCAAAGTATGAACTCCTTGTGAGGTGTGCTTGCCACATTCTATGCCAGTACAGCAATCGCAGATCAATTGGCGCAATATACCATAAACACTCATAGGGAGAGAAGACGCAACCTTAAATTAGCTAAAAGATATGCTGGAAAAGTTGGAAGAGCCCCTTCCGAAAGATAAAGATGGCATTTGGGATATTAAAGTGCGAAAGATATCATATCGATCAGGTTAACTCCAAAATAATATACCATTGAAAATGACTACAGAAAATCGTACACCCAAAAGTTCTACAATGAAAGCATTCTGAACTAAACGAGGCAAAAAAGGGAAACAAAAACAACATACGAACAACAAAAATGTGCAATAACATAGTCGTAAAGTTGACGTCATCCTCTAATTAGGACAACTCAGTTTACTCATCTGAAAAAGAACAATAAATTACTTAGGTCAGATTCGGACAATACTAGGAAGGGCAGAAAGTTACCAAACAACCTTCATTTAAAGCTGTTTTGCGTCCCAAAGGATCTCCTGAGATGGATGGGACTGCCAGATAAATAATTTTAATCTATACAACTACAACTCAAAAAAAAAAGTGTTACCAATCATCAAACATATACATAAATTTAACAGAAAACGCAGTCTAATGATTTCTCATTATCTGCATTTGTTCGTAAAACGAATTTATGGACTTGTTAACTACCAGACTTAGTGGGAATGGAGTGTGTGGTCTTTGTAGTTTGTAGTTTATATTTAGTCCCAAATTGCCTAGGAACGAAAGCAGGAGGCTTATCCCAATTATTTCCAACGTGACTAATTTCTCTACTTGGTATCAGAGCATGCTTCATCTTGGATCTAGCTCTCTACCTTACCCAAAACAAAACCTCATCCCAAAATCCATTCCCCAAAACACTCCATATTCTCAACCAACTTCTATAAACCCATTCTCACAAAATCCATCTTTTTTCCAAATCCATTGTCCCGAAGCCTACCTCATGTACAGACCTACTTCTCCAAATCAATATTCTCAAAGAGCATTCCCTCCAACCCCACTTCTCGAAACCTATCCTCTTCAAATCCATTATTTTCTTTGACAAATTCATCCATTCCAAATGCATTTTCTCCAAACCCATTTCTCAAATTCTTACCTCAAAATAATATAAATCTTTTAGCCAATTGATGACATCTTCTTGCGGCTCTTCGCGAATATGGGATTTATTATTCAAATTTCTTCACTATATGGTCTTCTACCGCTACTCTTCACAATTCTTTTGGTGTCCACGTCATAGTTTGCAGTATCAGCCGATACTGATACGATACAACTGATACCGATACGATTTGGCATGTTCCGATCCGATAATTGACTGCTACAGATATTGATCGATAACGACATAGGAGGTCTCTTTCCCAATCAATTTGGTAGAAGAAATTAAGCAAAAAAGACCAATTAGCAAGGTTGCAAAAGCATAGTAAGGTTGTAAAAACATGTAAATGAAGAAAACTTATTCATCAAGGCCAATCAACAAAGATCACTATTATTTCATTCAGTTTCAAGGCTACTAAAAACAACACAAAAGATACTTAAAATTATGTCTGAATATAAAAAAATATAAATTTTTATTAACTTATAAATAATTATTTGCTTTTCGATAGCAAAAAATCAGATACTCCGATCAGAAACTACCGCCAATCCCTGTACTCATAGGAAGGGTGTGACCCCGATATTGTGAACCTTGGT
This sequence comes from Iris pallida, assembly GCA_029216955.1. Lineage (NCBI taxonomy): Eukaryota > Viridiplantae > Streptophyta > Magnoliopsida > Asparagales > Iridaceae > Iris > Iris pallida. Next base: position 6,964,163 of record JANAVB010027195.1, read on the forward strand.
CCATGTCTTCTTTTTATGTGATATCACTTCACCCGTCTTAGCCATAACTAATTTCTCGATCGCATCTATTTCTTCCTCCCAGATTAACTTTCAACACTAGGTTGTCATTTGTTATTATCTAGTTGTCATTTTTTTAGTTATTAGACAATTAATACATACATGTCCACTTTTGTATCTCTTATATATTGCATTGTCTAAAGCCCTAATGAATGAATAGAATATAGTATATTCTTCTACATGGGCATCGCTATCATCCACGATGACCACTTGACTTTTACTTCGAGCTAGCTCACTCTTGCACGACAACTCACTCAATAAAGCGCCTTCATATGCCAACACTTAATTGATCCTCGTGCGCCAACATATACTCTCGGTATCTCTCAACTACTTCAAGTGAGTGCTCCTTTGGATAATATGTTGACTTCTACTACCGGATTCTGTGATGCGGCTATTACTTCGACTAGGATGTTTAGCTCTTCTAGTTTTCTTTCATTTATACTTAATGCACCAAGATGGACATATTTTATATGCTCTAAATTAAGGGGGATCATTATAGTTGTGGGTATGTTTTAGTATATGTGGTCTTTGTAGTCTATGCTTAACCATTCAATGAATGTTATCCCAATTATCTCCAATGTGCCTCTTTCTCTACATTAACTATGTACAAAAAGATGCATTATAAGATGACAAATTGACAAAAGATAACCGATCTCCTCCATACCTCTCATGTCAGCAAGGTTGTCTCCAACTGCTGATAAGTGACTAAAATAAAACTCTCGACCAAGCTACACACCAAAACCATACAAGCTACTTATAGCAGCCAGCATACATCACACTAAATCCAATATATCGATAATTTTATGCTTCAAAATAATTTCATGGCAATCCTTACCCAAAAAAGCATCATTGTGTATGACACCTCTACTACTAAATTGTAAGACGCCTCTACTACTAAATGTAGCATGCAGTCAGTATTAAAATGACACACTTCCGTTGTTGGTACAAGTTTGGGGAAGTGTTGCATTGCCAGATCTCAAATGTCGTAAAACTAACAACAGGACATAGACATTGAGAAGGTAGGAGTGGGAGAGTTGAGGGAATCTCAACTGGTGGACTACAGAAAAGGAGGGAGGGGGTGGAGGGAGGAGCTGCCACACTAGAGAGAAATTGTGGGAGGAGCTGGAAAGTAGAGAGCAGCCGGAGAGTATCAATCAATTTTTCTCATGTCGAATATCGGTCAACACGTTGCGATATGTCGGTGTTCTTTTACCAAGACAACACAAAGGACATTCTATTGATGTTGTGTTGTTTTCGTCTAAAAGGACATGTTGGCCGACATCTAAATACAAGATATTAACATGCATATAGATTTAAGAAGTTGGTGTATTGTTTGTATGCATGTATATTTGTTGTACTGTGTGTATATTTTTGGACGTGTTAGACGTATGTCACGTATCAGACGACATTTTGGGCATATAGGACATTTTAAATGCCTTTTCATGAACACAAGGTTCCTAGCATGCTTGAGTTAGTGAGAAACGTTTTATCCGTGGATTGGCATATTTTTTCTTTTGTTGTGGGGCGGGAAGGTGAGGGATAACGAACTTATAGTTATCATGGCTCATTTGACTGCATTTTGGTTTTTAGTGTCCTTCTCAATGACCATTGCCTTCTAGTGAGTGATACATGGACTTCTTGACATTTATAACAGTGGATAGACTGAATGCTGGAAATACAATTGGTAATTATGTAAAGCCTCTCCGTTAGAAGTCTGGTTGTAGAGCATCCAATGAGAGGGTTTTTAGGTATGAGAGGTCGTTCAGTGAATTTGGCTCTGCCGCTATGCAGCATTAAATGTGTACATAATGGATGGATCATAACATAGCATATAGCGTTCTTATACTGTATGACATGTGGTATAATCCACCTAAGACCTAGAATTATGCAATGTAAGGATCTATTGCTTAGACTCTCGAACCATTAGCCATTTGGAGTTCTGTTTTTTACACAAAAACATTAGCATTGATTGATAACAATGACAAAAATGAATTTTATTCCAAATATTATAGGACAATCATGTAAACCCCTCTTACCATTATTCTTTGAGCATTAATAAGGTGTTCTCCTAAACTAAATTTAAAACCATCAAATACCTCGTTTATTGCCTTAGTCCAATATTGACCTATGACTATTAACATTATCAACTATCATCATGTCGATCCTAACTAGGACAGGGACCAGGCAACGCATATAGGGGTGAACATTATTTGGTTTTGGACCGAGAACCGAACTAAATATCAGTTCGGTTTGAAAAAAAAAATTGGCTTTGGGTTTTGGTTTCGATCCAAAACCGAATAAGACATATGCAATTATTAAATACCCTCAATTTTATGCATATTTTATGATTTAAAATGGGTGTATTCTTGGGTATATTTTGAAAACAATTATGTGTATGTCTTAAGGCCAAACTTTGATAATTTAACAACTAGTCGAACTTTGGACCCAACTTTGAAATACAACAAACATATGTATAAACATTGTAAAATTTTAATATAATTTAACCACAATTCCAACTTTGGATCCAGCCCATTAAACAATAAAAAATAGCCCAACCGAACAAACCGAATCATTTATCGGTTTGGTTTGGTTTCAGTTTTGAATCTCGGTTTGTTCGGTTTTGGCAATTTCGGTCAGGTTGAAACCGAATAAACCGAACGCTCACCACGGAACGCATACGCAAAGAACAAAGATTGTCTACACTTATAGTGTATTGATTCTACCTTTAATTTCTAAAAAGACAATATATTTACTATTTTATCTTCTAAACTACTCTTAACCTGAGCAAAATCTTATAATACAGACAGAAGGACAAGGCAAATCATGCACCAAATCTAGCACGCGCTGAGCATTTTCGAGTTTTGTCCAATTTATGTGTAGCCAAATTGAGAAAATGTGGAACAAAATGTTAAGATCTCATCCCGACAATCGAAGATTAGGTCGAGGTTTTACATTATCAAAAATAAAAATAAAAAAATGCAACTGATATTGATATATCAGATCAGATTCCCCAATAAACACTATTTATGACCGATGAGGAAAGTAAGAGAATCTAGCAAAGATCAAAACAGCAAACCCTAATCGTATAAATCCGATCAAAATGGGGGGAGAGAATCTGACCGTCTCCGTCCTTGTCGAACAAGCTGAACGCCTCCTTGAACTCCGAGATCTGATCGTCGGTCAGCTGATCCGCCATTTTTTTCTTCTTCTTCTCGATCAGAATGTGGCAAAGGAAAGAGAGAGAGAGAGAGAGAAAGGAGAGAGCTTTCTTGATTTCTTCTTCTGCGTCTCTCTCTCTCTCAATTTGTTCGGGCTTCCTATGTCCGAGGACCACTCTCCACCAACGCTCTTATTCCTGTTTCCTCGGCGTAACGGAAAAAACGATAGTTAGTTCCCAAAACACCCCCCTGCTCTTTCTGAAAACAAAAACTAATTACAGCTCGTGGACTCGGCCCAAGCCCGCAAACCATTCGGGTGGGGGCAAAGATGGGTTATCCATGTTCAAACCCTGCCCCAGGTCAGGTCCGAGCGTCTGGACTTCGTGCAAATCCTCCGACCCGCCTTTGTAGGGGTGAGCATCGGTTCGGTTCGGTTCAAACCGAACCGAATATGTAAAAACCGAAATAACCGTAAACCGTATTTCTCAAAACCGAAAACCGAACCGTTTTTATAAAAACCGAACAAAACCGAACCGAATTAATTCGGTTCGATTTTCGGTCGGTTCGGTTTCATGGGCCAATGTGCATGGCCTTCAAGTTTTTAGCAAAATGAGCCTATTTATATAATAAATTTTTAAAAAATATATGATATTATTGTATTTATGAATTGTTATATTACATAGAGTGAAAGATATTAGTATATATAGATTGATGGTAGATAGAGAGAGTGCTCAAAGAAGCACCGACATAGAATAGGAGAAGAGAGTGCGCTCAGTTAGGGGTTAATAAACATTAGTATATGTATATTGTGGATAGTTTGATAAATTACTAAATCTAAATCGATTTTTGGTTCGGTTCGATTTTTTGGATGGAGAACCGAAAACCGAACCGTTATTTCAAATTTTCAAAATTTTAAACCGTAAACCGAACCGATAACCGAAAAACCGAACCGTTTGTCATATTTCAGTTCGGTTCGGTTCGGTTTTCGGTTTTTAACCGTTATATGCTCACCCCTACGCCTTTGTCTTCCTTCTTTTTGTCTATCGGGAGTAGGGCAGTTCGGCTGAAACCGAACCGAATATATAAAAACCTTATTTCTCAAAGCCAAAATAATCGTATATCTGTTGAGAACTAATAAGGGACTTTAGTCCCACATCGGAAGTTGTATTATGAAGAGGAGGTGTACTCTCTATAAGTAGTGGCAGGAGCCCATCAATAAAATAATCTGAGAAATTTCACTCATTTCAACTTGGTATCAGAGCCAGGTTCCCAAATTTTTTTTTCCTCCCTCCGTGACGCCAGCCCCCCCAAACCCCCCCATCTACTATTCCAGCGCCCCCCACCAACCCGGACCTGCCCCCCCCCCCCCCGACCTGCTGTGCAGCGTCCCGGACGTGCCCCCCCCGGAACTGCTGTGCAGCGTCCCAATTTTTTGTTTTTTTGCACCTTCTTTGGAAGTGCTTGCAAAAGTTCGTTATTTTGGCACAGCTCCTACTTGGAGTTCTGGAAATATCGATCATGCACGAAGTCACGGTCCAGTTGGTTATGCTTGCACTATCTACTCTCGTCATCATGACGCGGTTCTAATTGCTCGTATGCCTGAAGAATTTCTGTGAGGAGGCCCCTTGTTGTTCCCCCCTGGTCTCTATAGTTGATGACATAGACACCCGAGATCAGGACACCCAGCAGTTAGCAGACGACGACGAAGACGACGACTAGGAATACAACAAGACCTCCCTACTCACAGTTGAAGACGCCATGGATTCTATCAGTGGTAAACTGACGGCAGAAGAGATGAAGGCCCTAGTTGATGAGATCTTATCAAAGAGATTAACCGAGGCAACCCCACGGGTGACCCATACTGATGTGGATCCGTCACCCTACAAAATGGGAAAGTTGAAAAAGCTGGAGACAAAGTTGGAAGGAACGTCCAACTACTTGAAATGGTCGAGTCAGGCGATGCGGACGCTAAAGGGACATGGCTTGGTTGGCTATGTCAATGGCCAAACGAAGGCGTCATCCGATCCCTCCTCAAAGGAGTTTGCTATCTGGGAGATTGTCAACAACGTCGTAGCTGGGTGGTTGACAGCCTCCTTGACCGACCAGGTGTCGGGCAATGTCGAGGCGATGGAGGCTGCCGCTGATATATGGCTGTCACCCTCATTTTCGTATTTCCAGTATTTCATATTTATACTCGTATCTGGATTTTGGCATGTATTTTTTTATTATTTTCTCAACTTGTGGAATTTCGGTATTTCTCGTATTTTGGGTTTTGTCATGGCTCGGTTTTAATTGGATTGGGTTGGTTTGGTTTGGGTTGGTTTTATATTTATTGGAACACCTTAACCTATTCTCCACCCTCATTCCACCACAACCCACCATCATAAATCCCCACCTACTTTTCTCTCTCCTCATTATTTTCATTTATTTCTTCTTCTTCTTCCTTCCTCTACACAACACCAACACCCATAGGCAAGTGCACCTTGCCACCACATGAGAACCACATTTTATTTGTTCGTTAGCTAGATTAGGCCATGGTGATCAACATTAGAACTTGACATTTTGTGATTTAGAGTCCCCATTGTTCTAGATCTAAGTTTCTCTATTTTCGGATTTACATGGTTTTGATCTATTTTAGTTGAGATTTTGTGGGTTTTGATGCTTCCATGTGGAAGAGAATTCAATTTTACTCAAGTTAGAACTTTGAAAATCTAGATTTGGCTTTGATTTGACTAAGATATGAAAGATTTGAATTCTTGGTGTTCTTCTCGGCCTAGAGTAGCAGCCTGCAGCCTGCGCTCTTTAGCGCAGTGCTGGACTGCGCAGCCCCTCTCGGCCTGCGCTCTTTAGTGCAGTGCCGACCGCGCAGCTTGCCCTATGGTGAACTGCGCTCAGCCCCATGCGCCAACCATTCCTACGCACTTCACCCTGCGCAGTTCACTCCTGCGCAGTCTGCTCATGCGCAATCCACCCCTGCGCAGTTCATTCCTGTGCAGTCTGCCCATGCACAATCCACCCCTGCGCAGTTTACTCCTGCGCAGTCTGTTCATGCGCAATCTGACCCAAGCGCCATCTGCCCCTGCGCCCTGTGCCCCTGCGCACTTGGCACCCTGCGCAGCTGACACCTGCGCAATCCAACCCCCTGACCCCCTTGCGCAATCCATTGGCTCTTGGAGTTTTGGTTTTATTTCTTTAAGCTTGGCTCTTCTATAGCCCTGTATATTGATATTTTATTAGATATTTTACGTCTATTTTATATCCTTACGCCTTTTGTCATGAACTTGATTTTACTTAATATGTTTGGAATGACTATTGTACATGGCATGGTATGACAAGGAACTAGCCTAACACGACAGTGACCCGTAGTGGTGCACTCCTGACATGACCAACCTGACATGATAGTGGCCCGTCGTGGCGCACTCCTGACAAGTACCCTGACATGATTTATCTTGATAACATGATAGTGGCCCGTGGCGGCGCACTCCTGACTTGACTTGACTTGTAACTTGTAACTTGTAACTTGACTCGTATAATCAACTTGACACCGTGGGTGTTCTTGCTTCCTTACTTGTGCAATCCACTTGTCTTGTCTTGCATCATGTCTAGGACGTGACTCCCTGGTTCCCACGGTCAGGGATTCATACTGAATATGGCTAGGATTAATGACTAGATTGATCAAATAGTTCATGGAGAATTTTCCAGTTACCCGTTGCCCCTTTGGTCGCGGCCTTATATATATATATATATATATATATATATATATATATATATATATACTTGGGATTTGTTGCTATCCGTCGAGATGAGCGCACTTCCAGCCCGCCGTCGAGTGTGGTACCTTAGGACACATGTATCTTACTACAGTGTGTCTGCTATATCCTGCTATCTTTTCCTTTTTTGTTGCTGGGATCACTCAGGTAGTAACAAACATGTAACCGGACTTGGAATTCTCATTGCATCTTGTTAGTAATTAGGTTTGTGATAACCCTAGTTAGTTAAAGTAGTAAGCCGTAGTATTTGCTTGGCCGTGATTGATTGAGTGAAGTATAACCTGTCTAGTCTTGTCTTGATTCCTGCATAAGAATTGCTACCTGTCATGAATTTCTTATATTTACCTTGCCGATAAATGGTGGGAGAAACCAAGTTCCGTTCAGACGAAGGGTTACAACCCCGGTCCTTGTTTGGTTTACGGGTTGTAACCTGGTTATCTGAATAGTCCCATGGTTATCTCATCGTATATCATCCTGTCCTGCTTTTCCATATGTTCTGTCTTTTATCGATTCGGTACAAGATTGTCTTTTATATTCACCTATCATGCTTTTCTTAAATTACTGTCTCTTATTATGTAATTTTATTATTGTGCTAATTTGCTGGCTTTAGTTCTTATTTCGTGGCCTCCTTTGTGGCACTTGCTCTTTCTGGGGTCTGACCCAGCTGGTTTTGTATGGCCAGATACCGGAGCAGCAGCAAAGGATCTACCTGCTTTCCAGCCCGATGGTGAACACCAGGCGTAACCAGGGCAACGAGTGGGTTTCTTTTGTTCTCCCACTCTATTGTACATTATTCTTTTGAGGCGTTTAGCCGTCGAGCAAGTGTTAGCTCGTTTGCAACTTTATTTACTGTCTGCCTACGGGCTGTAATCATGATTGGCAAAACACACGCACGCACCCATTAGTTAAGCAAAACACACGCACGCACCCATTCATTGCAGAAAACCAAATATTGGACACAGAGATTTGAAATAGAAATACTTCTTTTATTGATAACTTGATAGGAATACAAGTACAAAGCTTTGCAACTCAGATTTGCCTTATATTGGCTACATGATTCTCTTTGAAACTCTCTTTTGAAAATAGCCACAATGCCCATACGTCATATCCCTTATTACAAGCTGGAATTGAAAAATACCTTCAAAGGAAATGAAAACTTAAAACTTGACTGAAATAAAAAGTAGCTTCGAGGCAGTCTGCAGCTCTACTGGCCTAGACGAGTTTAGTGCCTCACTTGAAATCCTCCTGTCTCCTTTGCTTTCTGAAAAGGATGCCCACAACGTGGGTCAGCACACATCATGTACTGGCGAGCGGCTCTTCGCCGAAACTCACAAATATCTGTACTAATTCAACATGTGAAACTACATATTTACTAGTGCTCTTTCTACTTGTCTAGGTTCTTTTTAACAATTCATAAGAAACAATGACAGTAGAATAGTCATAACCAACTTACCAACGCCGACAGTCATCCCTGCATAAAACAAGTTAGCACAATTTGCATTTGATATAAAGATATACTGTTGAATTCTGCATCTTTTGTTAGGTTACAATGCACTCTGATTTCATAAATGCAACTAACTATATGTCGGTCCACGGGTCGTTTCCCGTGATTAGCCGCTGTGACACATGGGTTCCGCTCGTCGCTATTTAGACATTGATTCAACACTCGAGATTTCTTGTACCTCGAAATGTCTAGACAATCTCCCCCAGGCCGAGCGATTCCAGGTGCCCCCAGACCCGCTCGAGAGATCTAGTTTCCTTGTATACAAGTTGTCCATGACCTATGCATACTCTATAAGGCGACTGTTAGGCAACACATGTATTTATGCTTTGCTTTGGTTTATGACAGAGCTTGTAGCTCCTAGCTTTGGGACAATTCTCTTACTGTGGCAATGTATACAAGTTCGTCTGTACACATCTAAACATTTGAAGCATATTCATAGGCAACAGATGAAGTGGCAATATATAATCCAGCATATGATTCAATTCATTATTTTCTCTTTATCTTTTGTTATTGAGGTATCGTTGATCACAGGGACAAGGCAACAGAGTGGACTAGAGATCATTTTTATTAGGGCGTACAAATAAATGCAAGCCCAGTTAGAGCAACTCACCAAGATGAATCTTAGTTGAGAGAAGGAGGGACTTCACGCGCCGTTCACAAACAATTCACGTGCCCTACATTGGCACCAACAGTTGATTAGCATACTTCGGTCTCTTTCTCTCAAGATTCGGAATGAATGCGAAATGCGATGAAAGCGAACAATGAAAACCAATCATCGAAAACCAACACGAAAACGCATTCATCAAAACCAAGCAGCGAAAGAAAACATCTAACAAAAACTCTTGGATTCATTTCAATGGAAGTCAATCCATCAATTGGAATGGTTCATTGTATTTCATCCGTGATTAATCGATGCCGGCAAAGGTTTCCCCAAAGACTGAGTCAGCAAGCCTAGGTATTACATAGTAGACCGCGAGGAGCGGGACACTACATGTACACTCCCATATATATCCCCCTAAATAACCTTCCAACTAGTCCTATGTGAGTAGTGTTAGAGTGGGATTTTGAGTGAGTGTGAGTGAATTGGAATTTAGTTAGAGGGTGAGTGAAAGGGTGATTTTGAGTTCCGAGTGTCGGAACGAGTCCAAATTTGAATGAGACTTAGCTAATGTAAAATAGAGTTTGTGGGTAGGCTCCTAAGTTAAAATCGGGATTCCGTATGGGATTAGGAGAATGGTATCACACGATATCATTGAGTATCTTCGATACTCAAGATAACGGGTAAATCAACAACATGGACCGTAAGATGGACTGGATGTCCACTTTACCTAGGAAGCTTGGTAGGTAATGATAGTGTAGGCTAGTATCCTACTACCCTAGGAAGCCGGGAGTGAAACTTCTAAGGTAAAGCTACTTGGCCTTAGTACTAGAGTAGAAGGGTAAATGGGATAAGTAGGGATAATACCCATTTCACACATATGGGTTTAATACTTTAAGATATAGCTAAAATTAGGATATTATGGTTGGTAATGGTTAGGAATAGTGGACTTGGACTAGTTTTAACCTTGGTTGACCACGGTTGACTATTTTGACCAAAAGTCAACAGAAAGTCAACCGAAGCCTAAAATTGGCTAGAACTTGACCAAACTTGACCAGTTGATCCAAAGTCAACTATTAGTCAACGTTAGTCAAGTTTGACCTAAAGTTGACCTAGGGTTGACCAGAGTTGACCAGTTAACCAAAAGTCAACTGTAAGTCAACTGTTGACTTAAATCAACCTAGTTTAATTTTGTTTGACTTGCAATGACCTAGTTTGACTTTGTTAGGCCTAATATGACTTAGATTGATCCTGTACAATCTAGTTTGACCTTGTTTGACCTAGATTGACTTAGTTTGACGTGTCTTGACCTATTTTGACTCAGTATGACTTAATTTCACTTCCAAACCATTATATTGATACAGTATTCCATCTATATGTCCTCGAGGCACTGTTCTTGGACTCAGTCGACTTATCCATCACATTACATGCGAGTACATTCTCTGATAACTTTTCTAATTTACGATAATTTTTATAATTCATGTAATTAGTGTAGATATGCTTGTTCTTGACACATTGGTCACACGGATTGGTATTCATGGATCTCGACATGAGATGTTATTCCTCGTTATCTTGGTATGTATTGTGCAAGCCCCTTGTAGTTCTTGTGCAGTATATGGACACCGATTCTCGAGGAGACTTGCTCCCTTCTCGCAGAATCCCGTGTCGTAACGTGTCTTGCTTGGATCCACACTACCAGTCGGGGGCGGAGAGTATTAGTGTAGATATATGGTCAAAGCCTATTGTGTACCCATTGTGCACCTATTGATTGTGAGTGTTGATCATACACCTCACGTATGGTTAGCCAGGCCTGTTACTATTGTGCAAGTTTCCAAGCCGGCCACATATTGTACCTAGTACTCACACACCTAGATAGATGATTCTTGATTCTTATACATGCCATGATCAGTTTTATTTGCCTTGTTCTAGCTCTAGATTTACAGCTTACCTTGCCATGATACTGACATGTACATTCCATGATTTCTTGTATATACTCTCTATTTACAGTCTTATAGCTTTTGTCATATCTTGTGAACTGTTGTTAGTTGATTGTACTCGTTCCATCCTGACTGGATATGTTGACAAAATATTACAGATGCTGATGAGGAGGATTACAGTACCTACTACGATCCGAATGACGTAGTGGGCTTAGATTTGGAGACCTTGGTTCAGCAGGGCTTAGCTCCGTCCGACGAGTCTCTAGCTTAGTTTAGTTAGAGTAGATATTTTGGACTGGACCTTGTCTCCAGCTTGCTACTTATGCTTATGTTATTATATTTTGGGATTGTATAACTATATTACTTTGTGTCTCTCTCTCTCGTTGTTGAGCTGGATATTGTACTCGTGGTTTTTATCTATCTAGTTTTTCGTGCCATGATTCTTCCTTCTAGATTGTGATTGAGTTTATCAGTATTTCATATTATATACCTCCGTACGGAGATGACAGGTTATTATATATTATTTGTTGGCTGGTAGACCTACAACGTTCTATGTCGTTTTTACGGTGTAGACTGGGCGTTGTCACGCACTTATGCCCCTACCTAGGGTGCGGGTCATGACACGTTTTTAGTGGTGGCCCATACAGGTCGAAAGTCGTAATTAGTGCGATGTCGTAGTGGCGCTCGACTTAGAGTGCTGTTACGAGCCTGCGGTACGTATGTAGGATAGGCTATAGGCTAAGTTACTCAATCACAAAATAGAAAAACTTCCACTTGCTGATCTTTTAACTGTCCTTTTTTATATTAATTTATGCATTCTAACTGTCCTCCTTGATATAATATTTCATGTGCCATATTGATTTCCTTCCTTTATTCTATCTTCAGGATGGTGCAGACCTGGTTCCAGCATCCTGAGTCCGCGGACATGGAGAGGTCTGCTATGACTCGCGGACCCGATCCAGACACTCCTGTTGCAGTCGGGGTGTCGGCAGCAGCTCTTGGGGGCGCTCCTCCACCAGTTTCGAGGGCTGACCCCGGGGTTGCTACGACTATTCCGGCCGCAGTACCAGTGGTTGATATGGGCGCTCTTCTTCCTCCTACACAGCGGATTCCTCCGCCAGTTGCAGACGTACATCCACCTCCACCTCCTCTGCCTACAGACGTGGGGGCAGATGCTTACTTTTCTCCAGCAGATGCTAGAGACTCAGAGAGCCCAGGCCGAGGCTCAGCAGAGGCAGACAGACGCGATGCATCAGGGCATGGAGGAGGCCCATCAGTTGGCCCTTGCAGCCGTGGAGCAGAGGGCTCCACATCATAGGGCACGTCCGAGGTACGGAGATATCCAGGACTTCAAAAAGCTCGGGCCCCGTGACTTTAGCGGGACCGAGGGTGTGGTCTATGCCGATGATTGGCTCGAAGATATCGAGCGGCAGATGAGGGCCTCCCGCCTCGCAGACGACCTGAAGGTCGAGGCGGTAGGTTTGCAGTTGCTAGACATTGCACGCACCTGGTTCAGGAACGAGCCAGTCCTTGCTGGGGAGGGCCATACTTGGGCCGAGTCCAAGCTTCTCTTCAAGGAGAAGTTCTTTTCCCTTACAGACAAGATCGACCTGGTGCGGCAGTTCCAGGATCTGCAGCAGGGAAGTTTATCTGTGGAGGAGTATGCCGCAGAGTTTAGCCATCTGAGCCGATACGCGGAGTACATGGTTCGAGACCCAGAGATCAGGGTGAGCCGTTTCAGGGAGGGGCTGACTTGGGATATCAAGATCCTCATTCCCTCCTTTTATGAGACTTATACCCAGATCTATACGGAGGCCCGCAAGGTAGAGCGGGAGTGGGGCTTGAAGCCCAAGAGGGATCGCGATCTTTTCTCGGGGGCTACTAGCAGCGCGGGGGCTGCTAAGCGCCCTCAGCTTCAGCATCGTTCTTTCCAGCATCACCAGCCGCAGGTTCAGGCCAGAGCGCCGGTTCAGCAGGTGCAGCACACTCAGCCGAGGCAGGCACAGCATGGGGCTCCTTGCCACTTCTGCAAGAAGCCTGGTCATGTCTGGGAGGTTTGTCGGAAGAGGCTAGGAGTGTGTCTCTTTTGCGACGGCGCAGGCCATCAGTTGAGGGAGTGTCCAGTGAACCCTCGTGTTACTGGTACAGCTCAGAGGGCGCCGACTAGAGTACCTGCAGTGTAGCCGAGGGGTCCACTTCCGACCCAGCAGCAGCGGTTTGCACAGCACCACCAGCAGCGGGGTGTTCAGGGCAGGGCTTTTGCTCTTGCATTCTAGGAGATCGAGCCAGTTGTAGATGTTGTTGCAGGTTCAGTTCTTCTTGATTCTTTTTCTGCCTTAGTATTGTTTGATTCAGGTGCTACGCACAGTTTTGTGTTAGTTTCTTTTGCACTTAGGCACAACATTATTGCTGAATATCTGGATAGGACTTGCAAGATTATGACCGGGGGAGGCATTATCCTGGTTAATAATATTTGCAAGGGGCGGAGTGTCACTCTGGGAGGTCGGGATTTGAGCGCGTGCTTGCTCGTAATGCCACTTCCGAGCTATGATGTGGTACTCGGTATGGACTGGTTGAGCAGGCACCATGCTAGCTTAGATTGTAGAGCAGATAGAGTGTTGTTTAGTCCGCCGGGAGAGCCAGAGTTTCAGTTTGTCAGAGGAGCAGCGGAGCTGGGAGATGGATTCTGTGGAGCCTTGTTGGCGGGGCAGGAGTTGCCGCATCCATTTATTGCAGATTTCTTGGATGTCTTTCCCGAGGAATTGCCTAGGATGCCGTCGGACAGAGATATTGAGTTCACGAAAGACTTGATGCCGGGCGCTGAGCCTATTTCTCAGCATATCTATCGGGTCAACAATAGCGAGTTGGCGGAGCTGAAGAAGCAAGTCGACGAGCTGCAGGACAAGGGCTTTATCAGATCCAGTTCTTCGCCTTGGGGCGTGCCAGTCCTGTTTGTCCCGAAGAAGGACGGTACGATACGGATGTGTATCGACTACCGAGCGCTCAACAATCTCACTATCAAGAACATGTATCCTTTGCCCAGGATTAATTTGTTTGTTCAGTTGAGCGGTGCGAGGGTGTTCTCGAAGATAGACTTGCGATCGGGATACCATCAGCTGAAGGTGAAGGGGGATGACATTCCGAAAACTGCTTTTCGTACCCGCTATGGCCAGTATGAGTTTACCGTCATGCTGTTTGGGTTGACTAATACCCCGACGGTATTCATGAACTTGATGAATAAGGTATTCCATCCATACCTTGACAAGTTCGTGGTGGTCTTCATTGATGACATTCTCATCTATTCGAAGATGCCTGAGGAGCACGGGGAGCATCTGCGGGTTGTGCTGGAGACTCTGAGGAGGGAGCAGCTGTATAGAAAGCTGTCGAAGTGCGAGTTCTTCTTGGATCGAGTGGAGTTCCTGGGCCATGTTGTATCCGGTGATGGAATTTCAGTGGATCAGAGGAAGATTGCGGCGGTGGAGTCTTGGTCGACACCCAGTTCAATTGCCGAGATTCAGAGCTTTCTGGGTTTGGCAGGCTACTATAGGAAGTTCGTACAGGACTTCTCTCGAATAGCAGAGCCGATGACTAGACTCACCAGGAAGGACGTAGAGTTCGTCTGGACTGATGAGTGTCAGGCTGCTTTCGAGGAGCTGAAGAAGAGGTCGACGTCAGCTCCTATTTTGACATTGCCATCTGGGTCCGGAGGATTCACGATCTACAGTGATGCTTCGGGGAAGGGTCTGGGTTGCGTTCTTTAGCAGCATGGGAAGATAATTGCTTATGCATCTAGGCAGTTACGGCCACATAAGAAAAACTATCCGACTCATGATTTGGAGTTGGCAGCAGTCATATTTGCCTTGAAGCTGTGGAAATACTATTTGTACGGAGAGCGTGTGCAGATCTTCACTGACCACAAGAGCTTGAAGTACGTGTTTACCCAGAAGGAGCTGAATATGAGGCAGAGGCGATGGTTAGAGCTGATGAAGGATTTTGATATATCCTTACAGTACCATCCGAAGAAGGCCAACGTGGTTGCGGATGCTTTGAGCAGGTATCCCGTGGCCATGTGTTTGACGATAGATCGTCACCTTCTGACAGATCTGGAGAGTTTGGGCATAGAGGTGATAGTTCCTGGGTTTGAAGAGTAGATGTGGGGTCTTCAGGTGCAGTCAGAGCTGATGGACAGAGTCAGAGCAGCTCAGTTTGAGGATGAGGCTCTGAGGGTCATCAGGGAGCAGGTTCGGGCAGGACTGTTGGATGAGTTCTCTATAGCGGAAGATGGGTCGTTGAGGCATGGTACCAGGTTGTGCGTGCCGAGCAGAGGACTTCAGGAGGAGGTTCTTCAGGAGGCGCATCGTTCTCAGTACTCTATGCATCCTGGAGCCAACAAGATGTATAGAGACTTGAGATAGCATGTTTGGTGGTATGGCATGAAATGCGAGGTGGCTCAGTTCGTTTCTAGATGCTTAGTGTGCCAGCAGGTGAAAGCCGGGAGGCAGAGACCAGGTGGATTGCTCCAGCCACTACCCATTCCTGAGTGGAAGTGGGAGCATATCACTATGGACTTTGTGTCTGGACTTCCGCGTTCTCCAGGAGGGAAGGATGCGATTTGGGTCATTGTTGATCGATTGACCAAATCGGCCCACTTTTTGCCTTTCAAGGTAGGTTTGTCTACGGAGAGACTGGCCGAGATGTACATGCGGCAGATAGTCCGATTGCACGGGGTTCCAGTGAGCATAGTCTCGGATCGGGACAGCGGATTCACTTTCCACTTCTGGAGGAGTTTACATCTTAGCTTGGGCACATCGCTCAAGTTCAGTACCGCATACCACCCCCAGACAGACGGGTAGTCGGAGAGGACGATTCAGACCCTGGAGGACATGCTTCGTACCTGTATCTTGGACTTCGGGGGATCTTAGGAGGACCACCTTCACTTGGTAGAGTTTGCTTACAACAACAGCTACCAAGCCAGTATAGAGAGGTCACCTTTCGAGGCTCTATACGGACGGAGGTGCCGTACTCCCTTGTCTTGGGATGATGTCGACGAGAGAGTTTTGCTTGGCCCTGAGATGGTAGTGGATGCTGCAGAGAAGGTCAAGATTATCAGAGATAGACTTCGGGTGGCGCAGGACAGGCAGCGACATTGGGCCGATAGCCACCGGAGGCCGTTGGAGTTTGAGGTATAGTTTAGATTTTTCTAGTATTTGATTCTGATTGTGATTGTTTTAGATCAAGCCTTAAGTCTTGTGTTTGTGTTTTAGGTTGGTGATCTTGTGTTTCTGCGGATTTCTCCGACGCGTGGCACGATTCGTTTTGGTGGTGGCGGGAAGCTTAATCCACGATACATCGAACCTTTCCGTATCTTGGGCAGGGTTGGTGCAGAGGCTTACCGACTGGAGTTATCGCCCGCACTAGAGGAAGTGCATAACGTATTCCACGTGTCGCAGCTGAGGCGGTACGTGGCAGATCCCAGTCACGTTTTGGACCACTCCGAGATCGAAGTGGGACCGACTCTCAGCTATCCAGAGAAGCCGGTTGAGATCTTGGACCGAAGAGAGAAGGTGCTCTGGAACCAGGTCATTCCCTTGGTTCGCGTTGCATGGAGGCACCACTCTCTAGGTGAGTCTACCTGGAAGAGAGAGGATGACATGCGGGAGCGATTCCCTATCTCTTCGAGCCTTGCGGTAATTTTTTTTTCTTTTCTTCCTTGTTCTATTCATGTTGTTGTGTTAGTTTTTCATTCAATTTCGAGGACGAATTTTTTTTAAGGTGGGTAGACTTGTCACCCCCACTTTTCACAAATAGGGGTAAAATGGTCATTTTTGCATTTTTGGGAATTTTAGAAATTTTTATTTAATTTAATTTTTATTTGGGGATTTTTAGAGTCGGGTTCGAATTTCAGCTCATTTCGACTTGTATCGGAGACCCGGGGTAGCTTAGACTCTGATCGGGACCCAATCTTAAGTTAGACATGGCCCATAAAATCCCACAAATTAGTCTGGTACCTTTAGACATTTCCCCTGTGACTTAATCGGTCAATTTGTAGATTTTAACTTGGTTTTTCCGACTGCAAATATTTGTTTAAGTCAATTTTGACCTAGAGGAGGCTTGGAGGGCATTTTGGACATTTGCCAAATGCCCCAAGCCCCCCCCCACATGGCCGGCCACCTATGGAAGACCATCCCACTTCATTCACTTCATCTCCACTCTCAAGTTCTTCCATCTTTTTAGTTTTTCCCAAAACTTAGACCTAATTTTGAGATTTGATCTCCAAATCTTCCATTTTTCTCCAAATTTCTTCCATAGATCCTCTCTACACCATCAAGGGAGGGTGCTACCAAAGTTTGGGAGAAAAGTGCAAGGTAGAAGTGTCCATTCTTCAAGAATCTTCGTATCGGAGAGAGTTTCATTAGAATTTACTCCTAATAGGTAATTATCTATCTTCTAAATCAATTTCCCATGAATTTTATTGAATTTTGGAACCCATAGGAACTACACCATGGTTGTGTCCCTTTGTGTAGAGATTAGAGGCCTATCACTACCAAAATACATGAATTTACCGACGGTCCTATCCGTCGGTATTCCGTCGCCAAAAATAAATACCGACGGATTACCGACGGATATTTTGGTAAAACAGCCGTCGGGAATAACCTCGTCGCTAAAACATATCCGTCGCTACTCCGTCGCTCAGCGACGACTTAGCGACGGAATACCGTCGGCTCATTTAAATATATATAGCGACGGATTACCGACTAGCTTTCGTCAAAACATGTATCAAGATATAGGTTTAGCGACGGAATACTCCGTCGCTAAAGAGTCGGCAAAACCGTATCAGTGATTTTCTGATACGCAATATCCGTCGCTAATCCGTCGTAAATTTGTCGGTAAAAGCGTATCAGCGACAAAACATCCGTCGCTAACAGCAAAATTTATGGACATCAAACAGAACTAGGTCGACGGACATTCCGTCGCTAAACCGTCGCTCAATGTAAAATTCTCCAGGTAGCGACGGATATTGCGTCGCCAATCCGTCGATACATTAAAACTCCTACAGATAGCGACGGATGGTCCGTCGCCAATCCGTCGCTTTATTGAAGTGCTCCAGGTAGCGACGGTTTTTTCGTCGCTACTCCGTCGCTAAACTCAGTTTCTCCAGTTAGCGACGGACTATCCGTCGCTGAGTGGTCGCCAGTCCGTCGCTAACTTCTAATTTTTGAAAAAAAAATACTGAAAACAGACTCTTTTCTGTTTGTGCAACACATCCAACACAATATCAAACATGCAAAATATCCATATACAACACCATATATCCATATCCAACACGAATATCCAACGTATCCAATATCCAACACCATATATCCATATGCAAAATATCCATATCCGACACCAATATCCAACGTATCCAATATCCAACAAAATATTACCAACACAATATATCCAATATCCAACATTAAATTATCCAAACATAAAAAAAATATCCGAACATACAATGTATCCAAATGTCTACAAAAATTTCGGCAGCACCTCCTTTGTATATCAGATCATCGCTTATAACCCAGCGTAGGTATATATCCAAAAATCACATAGACGAAATATGCACATACGAATTTAATGCACACCAATTATCCAAGAAAAGACATCAATTATACTGAAGAGTAACCTAATATTCGTCGTTATACTGAAAATTTATCTTCAAGTGTGAGAACGGATGGCTCAGAATACACAACCCAAAATTCATTCTAGCATACATTAGTGTGAATCATCTATGTTCTGTACATATGGTGTAGTATATGATCTTATCGTATATAGTATTTGAAGAACGTAACAGAATCAAGATGAACTCACATAATGTAATACTAAGACATCATCTACTACTATATAAGATATAGTGATAGGTTGTCGTATCATCATTGCCGAGGGATGAGGGTCGGAAGACAGTCAACTTTATCTACGGCTACATAGTTTCTGCCTCGCCAGTCGAATGGCTGCAAGTACTATGTCCGGATCACCATGTCGTACCGTAGTTCAAATGGAGCTGGAATGGAGCCAAAATACAGTACTACTTCACCATGTCGTACCATTTTACTCTCTCTCTCTCCTTCCCCCCTCCGGCGCTCTCACTCTCTCCGGCGCTCTCATACTACTAATTCCTATGTGTTTTAAGTGTGAGAACGGATGGCTCAGAACACAACCCAAGATTCATTCTAGCATACATTAGTGTGAATCATCTATATTCTGTATACATATCGTGTAGTATATGTTAACCTTATCGTATCTAGTATCTGAAGGACGTACGTAACAGAATCAAGATGAACTCACTAATGTAATACTAAGACATCATCTACTACTATATAAGATATAGTGATAGGTTGTCGTATCATCATTGCCGAGGGATGAGGGTCGGAGGACAGGCAACTTTATCCACGGCAACAAAGTTTCTGCCTCGCCAGTCGAATAGCTGCAGGGAATATCCGTCACCATGTCGTACCGTAGATTAATGCAATTAATGGAGCTGGAAATATCCGTCGCTAACCGGTAACTAGTCCGTCGCTAACTGAGATTGTCACATACACATATGTATATCACAGCTAGATGTATAGATATATACATCTATACAGAAGCACACAACTGATAGAACTCGCACTGTCCTTGAGACAGTGAACATATACACCATGAATCCAAACCCCATATATATTCACATTTACTAATCCAAACACCACCAAACTAATGGAACACCCAATATGGATAACACATTATTTAGCCAATATATAAACTCAGATGAACTTGAGAAGCAAAGCCACCCGCCGCTCCCGACCAAAGCCCGCCGCCCCAAGGCCGCCGCCCAGTAGTTCGGTTGCATATATATATGAAGAGTACTTATGGGTGTGCGTCGGTTGCAAATAGCCCCGACGCACCCGCCCCAAGCCCACCGCACTCGCCCCAAGCCAGCCGCTCATAATACACAACCCAAAATTCATTCTAGCATACATTAGGGTGAATCATCTATGTTCTGTACATATGGTGTAGTATATGATCTTATCGTATATAGTATTTGAAGAACGTAACAGAATCAAGATGAACTCACATAATGTAATACTAAGACATCATCTACTACTATATAAGATATAGTGATAGGTTGTCGTATCATCATTGCCGAGGGATGAGGGTCGGAGGACAGTCAACTTATCTACGGCTATATAGTTTCTGCCTCGCCAGTTGAATGGCTGCAGGGACTATATATGTCCTGATCACCATGTCGTACCGTAGATTAATGCAAATGGAGCTGGAAACAAAATACAGAAACCAAAAAACAAAATACAGAATCCAATCCCTGGGTTCGCCGAAAAAAACGAAACACAGAATCCAATCCTTGTATTTTAAGTGTGAGAACGGATGGCTCAGAAGACAACCCAACCGGAGAGGATA
>JANAVB010027195.1:6989615-6996862 GCA_029216955.1 Iris pallida
TGGTTAGGAATAGTGGACTTGGACTAGTTTTGACCTTGGTTGACCACGATTGACTATTTTGACCAAAAGTCAACCGAAAGTCAACCGAAGCCTAAAATTGGCTAGAACTTGACTAAACTTGACCAATTGATCCAAAGTCAACTATTAGTCAACGTTAGTCAAGTTTGACCTAAAGTTGACCTAGAGTTGACCTAGGGTTGATCAGAGTTGATCAGTTGACCAAAAGTCAACTGTAAGTCAACTATTGACTTAAATCAACCTAGTTTAATTTTGTTTGACTTGCAATGACCTAGTTTGACTTTGTTAGGCCTAATATGACTTAGATTGACCCTGTACAATCTACTTTGACCTTGTTTGACATAGATTGACTTAGTTTGACGTGTCTTGACCTATTTTGACTCAGTATGACTTAATTTTACTTCCAAACCATTATATTGATACAGTATTCCATCTATAGGTCCTCGAGGCACTGTTCTTGGACTCAGTCAACTTATCCATCACATTACAGGCGAGTACATTCTCTGATAACTTTTCAATTTACGATGATTGTTATAATTCATGTAATTAGTGTAGATATGCTTGTTCTCGACACATTGGTCACACGGATTGGTATTCATGGATCTCGACATGAGATGTTATTTTTCGTTATCTTGGTATGTATTGTGTAAGCCCCTTGTAGTTCTTGTGTAGTATATGGATACCGATTTTCGAGGATACTTGCTCCCTTCTCGCAGAATCCCGTGTCGTAACGTGTCTTGCTTGGATCCACTCTACCAGTCGGGGGCGGGGAGTATTAGTGTAGATATGTGGTCAAAGCCTATTGTGCACCTATTGATTGTGAGTGTTGATCATACACCTCACGTATGGTTAGCCAGGCCTGTTACTATTGTACAAGTTTCCAAGCCGGCCATATATTGTAGCTAGTACTCACACACCTAGATAGATGATTCTTGATTCTTGTACATGCCATGATCAGTTTTACTTGTCTTGTTCTAGCTCTAGATTTACAGCTTACCTTGCCATGATACTCACATGTACATTCCATAATTTCTTGTATATACTCTCTATTTACAGTCTTATAGCTTTTGTCATATCTTGTGAACTGTTGTTAGTTGATTGTACTCGTTCCATCCTGACTGGATATGTTGACAAAATATTACAGATGCTAATGAGGAGGATTACAGTACCTATTACGGTCCGGATGACGTAGTGGGCTTAGACTTGGAGGCCTTGGTTCAGCAGGGCTTAGCTACTCCCGACGAGCCTCTAGCTTAGTTTAGTTAGAGTAGATATTTTGGACTGGACCTTGTCTCCAGCTTGCTACTTATGCTTATGTTATTATATTTTGGGATTGTATAACTATATTACTTTGTGTCTCTCTCTCTTGTTGTTGAGCTGGATATTGCACTTGTGGTTTTTATCTATCTAGTTTTTCGTGCCATGATTCTTCCTTCTAGATTGTGATTGAGTTTATCAGTATTTCATATTATATACCTCCGTGCGGAGATGACAGGTTATTATATACTGTTTGTTGGCTAGTAGACCTACAGCGTTCTACGCCGTTTTTACGGTGTAGGCTGGACGTTGTCACGTACTTGTTAGAATTTCAACTTTTCCGCTAAGTTCCTTGCATCTACTTCATCAGTAATATTTCTTTTCATTCTTTGAGAATTTTAACAGCACCACTATCAAGTGAAACCAAATTAAATTCCTATATTAGTTCCGTCTAAATAGACCAAGAAAAGGGGATGGTCAAGCTTGTCTTTGAAGTTATATATATATATATATATATATATATATATATATATATATATATATTACAGGCTATTCGTCTGAGAGGATACTATTTGAAGACCTTACCTAACATGACCTGTAAGTGCTTTAGCTATAACAAGCAGCATGGAAGAGAAGACGAGGATGTTTACTTTGGTCTGCATTTCACTTGAAAGTTCTCTCAATAATTCCAAAACTTTAACTTTTGATTTATCACAAGCTTCATGGTACCAAAAAGCAGAGCCAGCCACTACAAACAATCAACTCAACTTAAAAAAAAGAACCGACAGAAAAGCACAAGGTCAGATTTCCAGAAAGAAAATCTAACTATATGAAAAACTAAATGCACCTGCCCAGTGCCTCCTCAACCTTGCTTGTGGTAAACCATTCCTCCCCAACCTTTTTGTCTTTTGAATCTGCAGCAGGTCTAAGTTGTCTGATCTGTTCTTCCTCTGGGGTGTTAGCCCACACTGATGGCATAAAACGTTTTCCTTTAAACCAAATAGATCCATGCTCTCTTGCATAACAAATTTTGCCCCTGGGACCTCAAAGAGGAGACAATACAGATTTCACCCTCGAGACAATTGGAAGAAAGTCTTCCTTCAGCTGGATTTCAGGACAATAAAAAAACGGAGCAATGAGAAAGGTTCAAGCCAACATTACTATGTCTATAAGAAGAGAGAAAATTAAGATAATAGCAGATAAAACTGCCAGCATGGCAGTTCACAGGATATTTTTATAAGAAGCAGCATTTTAGAACCCCAAACCAACTAGGAACTGACAATGAAGTCCAACATGGACATGCAAGGATCCCCAGTTGGCTTCTTTTTTACCAACATGAAATCCAACATGGACATTCCCCATTTCCAAATTACCACTGAAAAGTAGAATTATGAATAAAAAGACATAAATCAAGAGATGAATATCTCAGTGTCTAATACCATACAGCAACCAAAAGATATATCACAAAGAATCTTTTATAAATCAATAAGGAAAGAAATTATAATTAAACAAATATTTTAACTACTTCTAGAAAGTCCATTTTTTTCATAAGTTGTTGAAACCTCGAAATTCTGATATAAATAAAACCAACCTTGAAAACGGACTCAATACGAGTATTTGCATTAGTTCAGGGCATGAAGATCATATTAACAAAGTTCTCACATACAATATAAATAGGGCCATAAGCGAGCTACAAGAGCATATAAACTAAAGGTTCTAATCTATGTCAATATGCATTAATTTGACAAAGGCTATGAAATCTTTACTCCTTTAGTCCTTATGCTAAAGGTTCATATTTAATGACATGATCACGAGTGACTGAGCTGAGAACATGCTTATCAATGTATGAAAAATTCTAACGTTTTGGGTAGAATTCACTTTTCATTTAGCATATATCCTAGATTTTTGAATTCATAGAAGGAACTTGATGCATAAAAGGAAGTGTACATATAGACCAGGCGATAGGCATTTTACTTCTATACTAGTAACACTTTGTCAGTCCCTATTTTTCAAATTTGATTTAATTAGTGTAAATTAGATGTTAATGGCCTATTTAGCTTTAAAATGATTTATAATAATTATTAGGAATTTTTCTAGAATTTTTAAATAATTTTTAATTAATTTTTAAATCAAAATATATTATTTGTAATTAATTAAATTGTTTTAATATCAATTTGTAATACTTTTAATTGTTTTAAACACTTTTTGCAAAAATTGATTTGTCTGTGCAAATTAAAATTTGCACAGAACCATAGCGGGGGTCTTTGTGCAAATTAAATATTTGCAATAGCTAAGGCGGTGGGCTTTTATGTAATATCCCAATTTACGGGGGATTTTCTGTAAAATCCTAAACCTAACTGCCCCCGACGACCGCGCGCTGTCGTCGTCTCCGACATACACTCATCGTAACCCTAACCCTAATCCTAATCTAAGGACCTAAACCGACCGCCCTACTCGCCTATAAATGCCCCCCAGGCCTAAACCCTAACCCTACTTCTTTTCCGACCACCACGACCACCGTCTCCCCCATTTTCCTACGCCTGAACCCTAACTCCGACCACCCCACAGCGCCACCTCCCCAGCCACCTTCACAACCCACAACCACCACCACCAAGTTCGCCACGCCGAGGCGAGCGCAGCGCCACCCGAGCGCCGCGACCACGACGCCCCTAGCCGTCAGGAGCTCTTCGACTTTGAACCCCAAACGCCGGACACGCAGGTAACAGTTCGAAAATCGTGTCGTGCGTGTCTCCAGCTCACATACGTGACTCGCTAGGACACGAGCAACGTATAGGTAAGTCTAGACACGTCCAACTCGATCCGTGCGTGTCGTGCATAGTCAGGACACTTGGACTCGGCCGTTCTTCGTGTCCTAAACAGTTAGGACACGAAGTTTGGCTATCGGGTTTAAACCCGTTAACCTAAAACTAACCTAACACTAACCCTAACCCATTCCCTAACACATGACTCGGGCTGACCCCCCTGGCCAGCCCTATCGTGCCTAAAACTCGACCCCCCTCTGGGCCGAGTTCGAGCCCCCCCCCTCTCCCCCTTTCTGTGTTTTGTTTCTTTTTCTTTTTGTTTTGTTTATTTTATTTTATTATATGTATATATGTATTTATATATATATGTATATTATGTATATGTATTTATGTATATATATATTATTATATATATATTGTTAGATATGTATATATACATTATTTGTATATATATATATATATATATATATATATATATATATATATATATATATATATATATTTTATATTTAGTGGTTATATTAATATATATTCATATATGTATATATGTATTTATGTATATATGTATATATATGTATATGTATTTATGTATATATATATTATTATATATATACTGTTATATATATATATGTATATAGTATTTGTTTTTATATATATATATATATATATTATATTTAGTATTTCTTTAAAAATATATTTATTTATGTATATAAATTACTGCTTTTTATTGATTATGACCAATTGATGTCCAAGTCTAGCATAGATTTTTGGATCCAATTGTGTCTAATACATTCAGAGTCTGTACAAGTCATATTGGACTTGATTCATGGCTCTGGGTCCTGTATCTGAATTTTGGTTCAATTTTGAATACATGGACAAAATAGTAAATAATTAATTAATTATTTTCCAGAAAGTGATACTTGCGGTTTTTGAATTTTATTATATAGTTTAAGTAATGTAAAAATCTAGAAAAAATTATATTTAAATACTATGTTAATTTAGCTAATTTATTATAATTTTTACAGCATTTAAAAAGTAATTTTGGTATTTTATAAAAATAGGAAAACAGAACTCATTTTCAGTGTGTATATGTTTGCTGATTTTTAATAATTATTTATGAAGGTTTATAAATTCCAGAAAAATTAGTATAAATTTCTATAATTAACAAGGATCATTATGGTACTTTATTTTATGTAAAATTGAGCTTTTTGTCTATTTCAAAAATTGTTGGAACATAGTGTACAGTTTGATTTATTTATTGAATAATTACGACTTTCAGTGTTTTGTGTTGTTTTGAGTTATAGACATATTGGACATCACCCCGTACTAGTGTAAAGGCCCTAGAAAGTTAGTTAGAATATTGTGTCACCCCATATTGGTCTCCTATGCTAAAGTCACCATTTGGCTCGGTGTCCAGTCAGAAAGTCGTATTGTACCACTCGTGTTTTAGTATTTAACTTAGTGTAAAAACTAAGTTTATGTATTTATTTCTACAGTGACGAGTTACCAGACATCTATAGCATTTTTATCGCTGCTTTGCTTTGCTAAAGGCAAGTACTTCTACAAACTTTACATACTGTTACAACAATGAACTGCGAATCCAACCATGTTAAATGCTGATCCTTGGGGTAGCAAGTTAAATCTTTACATGTTGTACTTTCAGTCACTATTATGCTTAGAACAGTCTTTATATATCTCTCATATGATTAGAATCTGGGTTATGGGAAAACTGTTAGTAGTGTACGTGATTATGCCCCCTTCTCCGTACGTATGTACCGAACAAAGTTTCATTTTATATGATTACTGCACCGTAGGCTTTACCTCAAAGCGAATTTGTGCGTACGTACATCTATCGCCTTATCACTTGTACGAAAGTACATTTTATTATGTCCCCCTGTATATTGTATACCTATTTACGATCACGTGCCTGCTACAGTTTTAAACATTACATATATATCTGTCTATATGACATATGTGTCCTTGCCATGATAGACTATGAGATGCCATGTTTCCAGTTTATTCCTCTTATGTTCATTTCATGTTTCGTATATTAGTTTGCTAGAAACAGTACTTGCTCCCGTCCTGACAGGATAACGTTGTAGGTATACTTACTGAGGAGGAGTTGCTCTGTGATTCATATTATGGAGTTACTGCCGTGGACCAGGCTTTGTCTTACGAGGATGTACCTGCAGGGAAACTCGTCTAGTTGTCTATTTACATTTTGGACTTTTGAGAGCAGTCATGTATTAGACTATGTATTTTGTGACTGGACCTGTATCCAGCTTTACATTTCGGACTTGTACTTGGACTTACTATTATATGAGATAACTTTTGTGTTTGGAGCATTTATGACTCTTTATCACATATAGAACTGTTAGCACATTTTAGTCTTACTTTCATATCTTTGGAACAGCTTACTAGGTTGGACATGACTCGGCCCGGCCCAACAATTTGGGTAGCGGACCGTGACATATTTTAGTGGTGGCCCATGCAGGTCCAAACTAAATTGTTTGGTTACGTTAATGTACCAAGCTTGCCTGCAATTAGGAACTTAAGGTAATTAGACAACACTAGGAATGACGCTTAGAACATCTAGAGGATTACTAGGATTGCAACATAGGAAACGCATCACATGCTCGCTATTATAATTAGATTTTCTTGTTTATGATTGTTTACTTTAAAGAGTCCTTATAAGTCCTCTTTATTTTATTTAGATGGTGCTCACCCCGTTCATCCCAGTATGTCACACCTGAGAATGGCACACTCCCTATCCAGTCAGCTGACCAGTTGACCGATACACCTCCACCTCCACCTACCATATTCTCCCACTCCACAAATCCACAAGCCCAAATGCCTCCACCACCTTCCACATCACAGTCCCAGCAGGACCCGATACTCCCACCACCACCCATCATTATACCTACCCAGGCTTCCGTCATACTCGACGAAACCAACTGCTCACTCTGATCCAGGGGTTCCTACGACCCATCAGGAGCAGACCACCCTACTCCATCAGAGCATGGAGCATTCTGAGGAACGTACCATGGTCCCCCACCTGTAGAGCCACGACAGAGAGCGGGACCTCAAGGACTTCATGGGTCTGAACCCCAAGGAGTTTCTTAGGGACTGAGGGCATAGTTGTAGCAGAATGACTGGCTAACTCGGTAGAGAGGAAGCTCCTTGGAGCTAGGTTGCCAAATGACCTCCAGG
>JANAVB010027195.1:6996875-7214375 GCA_029216955.1 Iris pallida
ATATATACTGTTATATATATATATGTATATAGTATTTGTTTTTATATATATATATATAGATTATATATTAGTATTTCTTTAAAAATATTATTTATGTATATAAATTACTGCTTTTTATTGATTATGACCAATTGATGTCCAAGTCTAGCATAGATTTTTGGATCCAATTGTGTCTAATACATTCAGAGTGTACAAGTCATATTGGACTTGATTCATGGCTCTGGGTCCTGTATCTGAATTTTGGTTCAATTTTGAATACATGGACAAAATAGTAAATAATTAATTAATTATTTTCCAGAAAGTGATACTTGCGGTTTTTGAATTTTATTATATAGTTTAAGTAATGTAAAAATCTAGAAAAAATTATATTTAATATACTATGTTAATTTAGCTAATTTATTATAATTTTTACAGCATTTAAAAAGTAATTTTGGTATTTTATAAAAATAGGAAAACAGAACTCATTTTCAGTGTGTATATGTTTGCTGATTTTTAATAATTATTTATGAAGGTTTATAAATTCCAGAAAATTAGTATAAATTTCTATAATTAACAAGGATCATTATGGTACTTTATTTATGTAAAATTGAGCTTTTTGTCTATTTCAAAAATTGTTGGAACATAGTGTACAGTTTGATTTATTTATTGAATAATTACGACTTTCAGTGTTTGTGTTGTTTTGAGTTATAGACATATTGGACATCACCCCGTACTAGTGTAAAGGCCCTAGAAAGTTAGTTAGAATATTGTGTCACCCCATATTGGTCTCCTATGCTAAAGTCACCATTTGGCTCGGTGTCCAGTCAGAAAGTCGTATTGTACCACTCGTGTTTTAGTATTTAACTTAGTGTAAAAACTAAGTTTATGTATTTATTTCTACAGTGACGAGTTACCAGACATCTATAGCATTTTTATCGCTGCTTTGCTTTGCTAAAGGCAAGTACTTCTACAAACTTTACATACTGTTACAACAATGAACTGCGAATCCAACCATGTTAAATGCTGATCCTTGGGGTAGCAAGTTAAATCTTTACATGTTGTACTTTCAGTCACTATTATGCTTAGAACAGTCTTTATATATCTCTCATATGATTAGAATCTGGGTTATGGGAAAACTGTTAGTAGTGTACGTGATTATGCCCCCTTCTCCGTACGTATGTACCGAACAAAGTTTCATTTTATATGATTACTGCACCGTAGGCTTTACCTCAAAGCGAATTTGTGCGTACGTACATCTATCGCCTTATCACTTGTACGAAAGTACATTTTATTATGTCCCCCTGTATATTGTATACCTATTTACGATCACGTGCCTGCTACAGTTTTAAACATTACATATATATCTGTCTATATGACATATGTGTCCTTGCCATGATAGACTATGAGATGCCATGTTTCCAGTTTATTCCTCTTATGTTCATTTCATGTTTCGTATATTAGTTTGCTAGAAACAGTACTTGCTCCCGTCCTGACAGGATAACGTTGTAGGTATACTTACTGAGGAGGAGTTGCTCTGTGATTCATATTATGGAGTTACTGCCGTGGACCAGGCTTTGTCTTACGAGGATGTACCTGCAGGGAAACTCGTCTAGTTGTCTATTTACATTTTGGACTTTTGAGAGCAGTCATGTATTAGACTATGTATTTTGTGACTGGACCTGTATCCAGCTTTACATTTCGGACTTGTACTTGGACTTACTATTATATGAGATAACTTTTGTGTTGGAGCATTTATGACTCTTTATCACATATAGAACTGTTAGCACATTTTAGTCTTACTTTCATATCTTTGAACAGCTTACTAGGTTGGACATGACTCGGCCCCGGCCCAACAATTTGGGTAGCGGACCGTGACATATTTTAGTGGTGGCCCATGCAGGTCCAAACTAAATTGTTTGGTTACGTTAATGTACCAAGCTTGCCTGCAATTAGGAACTTAAGGTAATTAGACAACACTAGGAATGACGCTTAGAACATCTAGAGGATTACTAGGATTGCAACATAGGAAACGCATCACATGCTCGCTATTATAATTAGATTTTCTTGTTTATGATTGTTTACTTTAAAGAGTCCTTATAAGTCCTCTTTATTTTATTTAGATGGTGCTCACCCGTTCATCCCAGTATGTCACACCTGAGAATGGCACACTCCCTATCCAGTCAGCTGACCAGTTGACCGATACACCTCCACCTCCACCTACCATATTCTCCCACTCCACAAATCCACAAGCCCAAATGCCTCCACCACCTTCCACATCACAGTCCCAGCAGGACCCGATACTCCCACCACCACCCATCATTATACCTACCCAGGCTTCCGTCATACTCGACGGAAACCAACTGCTCACTCTGATCCAGGGGTTCCTAACGACCCATCAGGAGCAGGACCACCCTACTCCCATCAGAGCATGGAGCATTCTGAGGAACGTACCATGGTCCCACCACCTGTAGAGCCACGACAGAGAGCAGGGACAATCAAGGACTTCATGGTCTGAACCCCAAGGAGTTCTTAGGGACTGAGGGCATAGTTGTAGCAGATGACTGGCTAGACTCGGTAGAGAGGAAGCTCCTTGGAGCTAGGTTGCCAAATGACCTCCAGGTCGAGGCAGCGGGATTTCTGCTGATAGACTTGGCAGGAGTTTGGTTCCGGAATGAGCCGCTATTCGCGAGAGGGAGGGCCACTTGGGATCAGTTCAAGACCCAGTTCAAGAAGAAATTCTTTTCGACCACCGCTAGGGTAGCCATGGGGCTACGATTCCAGAACATCCAGTAGGGGAACCGTTCTGTCGACGAGTATACAGCGGAGTTTAGTCGCCTGAGCCGTTTCGCTCCTAGTCTAGTTGCAGACCCTGAGGAGATGACCCGTAGGTTTTGCCATGGTCTAGTTCCAGACATTGGCATTCTTATAGAGGGCGAACGGTACGACTGACTACTACCAGAGCCTAGAGTTAGCCCGGAGCATTGAGGAGCGTCTTCTGTCTTGTAAGAGGCCGGCTTCTGTACACCTCGAGGGACCATCCAAGTGTCAGGCTTTCCAGCAGAGAGAACCGATGCCGCACCATCAGATATACCATCCTCCCACACCACATCACCCGACCCCGCCAGTTAGAGCCCCGGGACCCCGGCAGCAGCAGAAGGGAGCTATGTGTACTTTCTGTGGAAGACTAGGGCATGATTACTCCATCTGCAGAAAGAGGTTGAAGCAGTGCTTAGCTTGCGGGTCTGCCACCCATCAGCTTCGGGACTGCCCAGCAGCCAAGATCCTAGAGGGCCGCTCCCGACTCAGCAGCAGAGGTTTGGACAACATCTGCAGCAGCAGAAGGGACCCCAAGGGAAGGCTTATAGCCTAGCCCTTGAGCCAGAGCTGGAGCAGGTTTCGGAGCCAGATTATTTGGCTGACGTCATCACAGGTCATGTTTATTTGCATACTATTCTAGCTCTATGCTTGTTTGATTCCGGTGCATCTCATAGCTTCCTGTCATTAGAGTTTTTGCATAAACACCACTTAGTAGCTACACCTATCGAGGAGATTAGTAGAGTAATGACGGGAGACGGACCATTGCCCATTAGAGCTATCTATAGATGCTCTATTACTATAGCCGGGAGGGAGTTTAGGGGACGATTCTTTGTAATGCCACTTCCCGGGTATGATATCATATTGGAGATGGACTGGCTTAGCTATGCCCATGCAGCTATAGACTGTCATGAGGGTAGTATTCTGTTCAGTCCCCCAAGCACGGCACCATTCAGTGTCAGGAGGACAGGGCCGGAGATCAGCCTAGAGCCGAACTGTTGTGCGACAGTTGGAGAGTTAGCACCGCCACACCCTATCATTAGAAAGTTTATGGATGTATTCCCAGAGGATCTTCCAGGACTTCCGCCTGACAGAGATGTGGAGTTCACTATAGATTTAGTACCGGGTTCATCACCAGTATCCCGGGATTGCTATAGAGTGAACCCCAAGGAGGCCGTAGAGATGAAGGAGCAGATTGATGACCTGTTGAAAAAGGGGTTTTATTCGATCTAGCGCTTCTCCATGGGGAGCGCCAGTGCTCTTTGTGCCTAAGAAGGATGGTACAGTTCGGTTGTGTATTGAATACCGGGCGTTGAATACCATCACCATTAAGAACAAATATCCTCTGCCCAGGATAGATGATTTGTTCGACCAGTTGAGTGGGACGAAGGTGTTTTCCAGGATAGATTTGAGATCCGGGTACCACCAGGTGAAGGTCAGGGCAGCAGACAACTAGAAGACGGCGTTCAACATGAAGTACAGGCAATACGAGTTTCTGGTGATACCATTTTGTCTCACAAATGTGCCAGTTGTCTTTATGAACTTGATGAATAAGATATTTCACCAGTATCTGGATAAGTTCGTCGTAGTGTTTATCGACGACATCCTGATATACTTGAAGATGCCAGAGGAGCATGCAGAGCACTTGCGGACAGTTTTGGGGATTCTGAGGCAGGAGAGGTTATTTGCCAAATTATTGAAGTGCGAGTTCTTTTTGGACCGAGTGGAGTTTCTCGGTCATATAGTTACTGGAAAGGGGATCTCGGTAGATCCCATGAATATTGTTGTCGTTGAGACATGGAAGGCTCCGACGCCAGTTTCAGATATCAGGAGCTTTCTGGGTTTAGCCGGCTATTATAGGAAGTTCGTCCAGGACTTTGCTAGGATAGCTGAACCCATGACGAAGCTGACGCAGAAGGATGCAGAGTACATCTGGTCAGAGGACTGCCAGGCAGCGTTTAAGGAGCTGAAGAGGAGGCTGACGACCGCTCCAGTTCTGACATTACCTTCAGGATCTGGGGATTTTACCATATACAGCGATGCTTCGGGAAAGGGGCTAGGATGTGTCCTACAGCAGCATGGAAAAGTGATTGATTATGCATCTAGGCAATTACGGACTCATGAGCGGAACTATCCTACCCATGACCTAGAGTTAGCTGCGGTGATCTTTGCACTCAAGTTATGGAAATATTACTTATACGGAGAGCGTGTGGAAATCTTTACTGACCACAAGAGCTTGAAGTATGTGTTCACGCAGAAAGAGCTGAACATGAGACAAAGACGATGGTTGGAGTTGATGAGGACTTCGACATCGATTTACAGTATCACTCCGGAAAAACAAATGTGGTGGCGGATGCGCTGAGCAGGCATCCAATGGCATGGTATCTGATGATAGATCGGCATTTGTGGGAAGATCTGGAGAAGCTCGGTATCGAGATAGTTCGGCCAGGGTCAGTGATACATATGATGGCGCTTGACATTCAGTCAGGTTTGATAGAGCAGATCAGGGAGGCACAATCTACAGATGAGAGCCTTCGTAGACTTCGAGCCCAGACTTTAGCTGGATTGTTGGATGACTTCACTGTAGCAGAGGATGGATCCTTGAGGCATGGCAGCCGATTGTGCGTGCCGAAGGGAGAGCTGATAGAGGCAGTCTTGCAGGAGGTGCACCGATCGAGATATTCTATTCACCCTGGTGCCAACAAGATGTACCGTAATTTACAAAAATATCTTTGGTGGCACGGGATGAAGAGAGATGTATCACGTTTTATTTCGAGATGCCTAGTTTGCCAGCAGGTCAAGGCGGAGCGCCATAGGCTAGCTGGTCTATTGCAGCCGTTACCCATTCCCGAGTGAAAGTGGGAACACATTACGATGGACTTCATCTCAGGGCTTCCTCGTTCCCAAGGAGAGAAGGATGCCATTTGGGTCATCGTGGACATGCTGACAAAGTGTGCGCACTTCATACCCTTCAAGGTGGGGCTTTCCACCGAGAAGTTGGCGGAGCTATACATGCAGCAGATAGTTCGCTTACACGGAGTACCAGTGAGCATCGTGTCGGACCGAGACAGCAGATTCACGTCCTACTATTGGAGGAGCTTGCAGGAGGAGTTGGGCAGTCGGCTCAAGTTCAGTACGGCGTACCACCCGCAGACAGATGGGCAGTTCGAGAGGACGATACAGACGCTAGAGGACATGCTGAGGACTTGTGTGCTGGACTTTGGCGGATCATGGGAGAGCCATCTGCACTTGATAGAGTTTTCATACAACAACAGCTACCAAGCCAGCATCGGTATGTCTCCTTTCGAGGCACTATATGGACGACGATACCGTACACCGCTCTTTTGGGATGATATTGGGGACAGAGTTATGCTTGGACCAGAGATGATCACGGATGCAGCAGAGAAGGTCGGGATGATCAGAGACATGCTCAGAGTCGCTTAGGACAGGCAGAAATACTGGGCCGATGCTAGTCGCAGATCGATTGAGTTCACCGACGAAGATATGGTGCTGGTGAAGATATCCCTACTAGATGGACGATCCGGTTCGGACGAGGAGGCAAGTTGAGCCCCAGATACATCGGGCCGTTCGAGATACTTGGCAGGATCGGAGAGGTAGCTTACAGGGTTGCACTTCCACCCAACCTAGCAGGAGTTCACGATGTCTTTCATGTGTCTCAGCTGAGGAGATATGTTCCGGACCCCAGCCATGTGCTAGATCATTCAGAGTTGGAGATAGGACCGAGCCTTGCAGTTACTCAGCAGCCCGTGGAGATATTGGACAGGAGGGAGAAGAGGATGAGGAACAAAGTCATACCCTTAGTACGAGTAGCTTGGAGCCGTCACTCTCCGGGTGAATCTACTTGGGAGAGGGAGTCGGACATGAGGGAGAGATATCCTTACTTATTCGACCAAACAGCTGAGAGGGAACCACCCGTTCCCGCTTGATACCTTAGAGGTTAGTTTTGATCGTAGCCTTAGTCATTTGTTGCTTTGCTTGTTATGTTAGAATGATTATAGAGTTTTCTATCATTGTGAATTTCGAGGACAAAATTTTTCAAGGAGGGAAGACTTGTCAGCCCCTGTTTTTCAAATTTGGTTTAATTAGTGTAAATTAGATGTTAATGACCAATTTAGCTTTAAAATGATTTATAATAATTATTATGAATTTTTCTAAAATTTTTAAATGATTTTTAATTAATTTTTGAATCAAAATATATCATTTTGTAATTAATTAAATTGTTTTAATATCAATTTGTAATACTTTTAATTGTTTTAAACACTTTTTGCAAAAATTGATTTGTCTGTGCAAATTAAAATTTGCACAGAACCATAGCGGGGGTCTTTGTGCAAATTAAATATTTGCAATAGCTAAGGCGGTGGACTTTTATGTAATATCCCAATTTTCGGGGGGTTTTCTGCAAAACCCTAAACCTAACTGCCCCCGACGACCGCACGCTATCGTCGTCTCCGGCATACACTCGCCGTAACCCTAACCCTAATCCTAATATAAGGACCTAAACCGACCGCCCTACTCGCCTATAAATGCCCCCAGGCCTAAACCCTAACCCTACTTCTTTTTCGACCACCACGACCACCGTCTCCCCCATTTTCCTACGCCTGAACCCTAACTCCGACCACCCCACAGCGCCACCTCCCCAGCCACCTTCACCACCCACAACCACTACCACCAAGTTTGCCACGCTGAGGCGAGCGCAGCGCCACCCGAGCGCCGCGACCACGACGCCCCTAGCCGCCGGGAGCTCTTCGACTTCGAACCCCAAACGCCGGACACGCAGGTAACAGTTCGAAAACCGTGTCGTGCGTGTCCCCAGCTCACATACGTGACTCGCTAGGACACGAGCAACGCATAGGTAAGTTTGGACACGTCCAACTCGACCCGTGCGTGTCGTACATAGTCAGGACACTTGGACTCGGCCGTTCTTCGTGTCCCAAACAGTCAGGACACGAAGTTTGGCTATCGGGTTTAAACCCGTTAACCTAAAACTAACCTAACACTAACCCTAACCCATTCCCTAACACATGACTTGGGCTAACCCCCTGGCCAGCCCGACCGCGCCTAAAACCCGACCCCCCTCTGGGCCGAGTTCGAGCCCCCCTTTCCCTGTTTTGTTTTCTTTTTCTTTTTCTTTTTGTTTTGTTTATTTTATTTTATTATATGTATATATGTATATATGTATATATGTATTTATATATATATATATATATATATATATATATATATATATATATATATATATATGTATATATGTATATGTATTTATGTATATATATAGATTATATATATACTGTTAGATATGTATATAGACAGTATTTTTATATATATATATTTTATATTTAGTGTTATATTATATATATATATATACTATATATTTTTAGTGTTATATTATATATATTATAATATATATATATATATATATTTGTTAGATAATATATATACATATACTATATATATATATATATATATATAATTATATAATATATATATATATATATATATATATATATATATATATTAGTTGTTATATTATATATCTATATTCATATATGTATATATGTATATATGTATTTATGTATATATGTATATAATGTATATGTATTTATGTATATATATATATTATATATATCTACTGTTATATATATATGTGATACAGTATTTGTCTATTATATATATATATTTTTTATATTTAGTATTTCTTTAAAAATATATTTATTTATGTATATAAATTACTGTTTTTTATTGATTATGACCAATTGATGTCTAAGCCTAGCATAGATTTTGGACCCAATTGTGTCTAATACATTCAGAGTTTGTACAAGTTATATTGGAATTGATTCATGGCTCTGGGTCCTGTATCTGGACTTCGGTTCAATTTCGAATACATGGACAAAATAGTAAATAATTAATTAATTATTTTCTAGAAAGTGTTACTTGCTGTTTTTGAATTTTTATATATATTTTAAGTACTGTAAAAATATGGGAAAAATTGTATTTAAATAGTATGTTAATTTAGCTAATTTATTATAATTTTTACAGTATTTAATAAGTACTTTTGGTATTTTATAAAAATAGGAAAACAGAACTCATTTTCAGTGTATATATGTTTGCTGATTTTTAATAATTATTTATGAAGGTTTATAAATTCCAGAAAAATTAGTATAAATTTTTATAATTAACAAGGATCATTATGGTACTTTATTTTATGTAAAATTGAGCTTTTTGTCTATCTCAAAAATTGTTGGAACATAGTGTACAGTTTGATTTATTTATTGAATAATTACGACTTTCAGTGTTTTGTGTTGTTTTGAGTTATAGACATATTGGACCTCACCCCGCACTAGTGTAAAGGCCCTAGAAAGTTAGTTAGAATATTGTGTCACCTCACATTGGTCTCCTATGCTAAAGTCACCATTTGGCTAGGTGTCCAGTCAGAAAGTCGTGTTGCACCACTAGTGTTTTAGTGTTTAACTTAGTGTAAAAACTAAGTTTATGTATTTATTTCTATAGTAACGAGTTACCAGGCATCTATAGCATTTTTATCGCTACTTTGCTTTGCTAAAGGCAAGTACTTCTATAAACTTTACATACTGTTACAACAATGAACTGCGAATCCAACCATGTTAAATGCTGATCCTTGGGGTAGCAAGTTGAATCTTCACATGTTGTACTTTCAATCACTACCATGCTTAGAACAGTCTTTATATATCTCTCACATGATTAGAATCTGGGTTATGGGAAAA
This sequence comes from Iris pallida, assembly GCA_029216955.1. Classification (NCBI taxonomy): domain Eukaryota; kingdom Viridiplantae; phylum Streptophyta; class Magnoliopsida; order Asparagales; family Iridaceae; genus Iris; species Iris pallida. Next base: position 7,006,430 of record JANAVB010027195.1, read on the forward strand.
CTGTTAGTAGTGTACGTGATCATGCCCCCTTCTCCGTACGTATGTACCGAGCAAGGTTTTATTTTATATGATTACTGCATCGTAGGCTTTATCTCAAAGCGGATTTGTGCGTACCTACATCTATCGCCTTATCACTTGTACGAAAGTACATTTTATTATGTGCTCCTGCATATTGTACACCTATTGACGATCATGTACCTGCTATAGTTTTAAATATTACATATACATCTGTCTATATGACATATGTGTCCTTGCCATGATAGACTATGAGATGCCATGTTTCCAGTTTATTCCTCTTATTTTCATTTCATGTTTCGTATATTAGTTTGCTAGAAACAGTACTTGCTCCCGTCCTGACAGGATAACGTTGTAGGTATACTTACTGAGGAGGAGTTGCTCTGTGATTCATATTATGGAGTTACTGCCGAGGACCAGGCTTTGTCTTACGAGGATGTACCTGCGAAAAAACTCGTTTTGTTGTCTATTTACATTTTGGACTTTTGAGAGTAGTCATGTATTAGACTATGTATTTTGTGACTGGACCTGTATCCAGCTTTACATTTCGGACTTGTACTTGGACTTACTATTATATGAGATAACTTAATGTGTTTGGAGCATTTATGACTCTTTATCACATATAGAACTGTTAGCACATTTTAGTCTTACTTTCATATCTTTGGAACAGCTTACTACATTTTATCTTAAGCGTAGGCTGGACATGACTCGGTCCGGCCCAACAATTTGGGTAGGGGACCGTGACACACTTGGCCTCTAAACACAGAATCACTTCTCAAAACGCAAGCAGTGGCCAAACAGAGCAAAAAAGAAGTATACATATAGACCAGGCGATGTACTTACTGTTTGATACAATAACAAGCAATGCATTTCTCGTTCCGTACAGAAGATAGGCATTTCAAAAGTAACTTTCCATTTTGAAGTATGCAATAATATGAATAACCTAAATATGTCCCAAAGGATTTGGACCATTTCTGACTGGATCTGGCTCGAATTCACTACTACTTTGTGCCAGATTTGTATTCAACCATAAATGACTCAAAAGCAGATCCAAAAATGATAAACGAAATGGTGTTACTTTGGAAATAGAACCATACACAATGCCTCTCTTAGAAAGGTCAACTGATCATAATATTTCAAAGCAGTAAAACATGGATGTCAGCCAAACTAAGTAGAGATATATGCAACTGTAATAGATAAAAATAGTGACAAGTTAATAACAAGATAAGAGATTTAAGAGAAACTAACCACTTTTTATTTCAGATTTACTTGTATTTTTGGACACACCGAGAATAGAGTAGAAATCCTGCAAAGTAAATCACATAATATGTCTGGTAAAAAATAAAATAGAAGTTATTCAATGATTGTAGGAATATGCCCAATCTACTATAAACAGTTCATCCAATGAACACTCACAGCATCAGCTCTAACAACAAATTGAGCTCCCCTTCGTCGTCCAATTCTTTGAGGTCGTCCCTCCGCTCGCTGTCGTTTCTCGCCATGGCTGAATTTTTTCTACAGGAAAGGAATGAATATGAAGCTAGAAAATAGAAAATAAGTCCTAACATACTGATAGAAATTAGGTCAAAAATTAGAGAATTTTCGGGAAGGGAGGCATGGCCGAGGCCGGCGAGGACGGAGCTGACCACGAGGGCGGAGATCGCCTCGACAGTGTAATCGGTGCGACGAACGGAGGTGGCCGCTCCCCCGCATGGCGGGGGAGGGACGGAGAGGGGGAAGGCGAGGGGGGCGATGCGGGTTCCGGGTCCCAGAAGGGGGCAGATCCGTGGCGGAGGGAGAGGCGGAGGGAGGTGAGGCGGTCGAGGGCGGCGGAGATGGAGTTGGCGGCGTCGAGGAGGGAGGCGGAGGAGGAGTCGAGGTGGGAGGAGAGGTCGGCGACGGAGGGGGGGAGGACGGAGGGGGGAGAGGAGGGAGACGGAGAGGAGGTGAGCCAGGAAAATTAGGGCTTCTTCGAAGGCCTTGGGGGAGTAGCTATGGAGCTTCTTGGTTTAGAATTTTTCTTAAGTGCGGGAGAAGTGCGAGGGAGTGGAGGTTTTGACTTAAATTTTGGTACTTTTTTTATGACGCTCGTATGACTGAAAGACTATCAATAACGTTTATATTGGACACCGTCATAGAATGGAGTCTTGCTGAACTTTGATGACGCTTCTTTATCAGCCGTCATGAAATCCACTTATCAAGCGTCATTAATAGGTCTTTTTGTTGTAGTGTCCAGACCTGTAATGGGTAAAGGCACTGTCGCATGCACCCCTTCCCTTACTCTCAATAATATCTTATATGCTCCTTCTTTTCCTGTCAATCTTATATCTATTAGTGCCATTATTCTTGATCTAAACTGTATTGTTTTCTTTGACATTCCTAAGGTAAATTTTTAGGAGAAGGGGACAGGACGTTGACTAGGGACTGGCACATGGCATAAGGGGCTATGGTACTTGGACAGGACCAGACTGGACAAAGCATTGGCATCTCTAGTAGCAGACGCACAATCGGACGCTTCACGTAGCAGTATAGACGACGAATTGCTCCTCCATCACCAGCGTGTTGGACATTCTTCCTTTAAAGTTATTAGTCGAATGTATCCGTCCTTATATCAAAGGGCTAATAAAGAGAAGTTATTTTGTAATGCTTGTGAGTTGGGAAAACATACCAGAAGCTCGTATGTGAGCTCCGGGAATAGAAGTTTAGCTGCATTTGACATGATACATTCGGACGTATGGGGCCCTTGTCCTACAACTGGTGTTAATGGTTTTCGATGGTTCGTCACTTTTATTGATTGTTATACTCGCATGACTTGGGTCTACCTTATGAAGAATAAAAGTGACATCTTTGAGGCATTTTGAGATTTTTATTGCCGAGTAGAAACACAATATGGCACTAAAATTAAGTGCTTACGGTCTGACAATGGGACGGAGTATACTAATAAGAAGGTTGCTGAGTATTTATCTACTCATGGAATACTACACCAAACTTCATGTGCCTATACACCGGCACAAAATGGTGTGACCGAACGGAAGAACAGACACCTGCTGGAGGTCGCACGGACGATGATGCTGGCTATGAATGTCCTAAAACACTTATGGGGACAAGCTGTCTTGACGGCCTCTTATCTCATCAACAGAATGCCATCTCAGGTATTGGACTGGAAGACACCGTTAGAAATGCTTACTGGTGTAACCACTTACACAGTTCTATCGAAAGTATTTGGGTGTGTGTGTTTTGTCCAAGATAATAGGCCGGGAGTTGGTAAACTGGATCCTAGAGCGGTTAAATATGTCTTTGTCGGATACACGACGACTCAGAAGGGATATGCATGTTGGAGCCCGGTTGAGCGAAAACTGTTTGTAAGCATGGACGTTACATTCCGAGAACTGGAACCATACTATGGTTCAGATGAAGGTTTAGCATTTGGTGACACACCTAACACGGAGGGTGTTAGACGTAAGGGGGAGAGAATAAGCCCAATCGTGGTAGTCGGATCGGTCACGTGCCCGGTCGTGGAGAACTGGACGAAAGGAGGAGATAGCAGTGACTCCGATGAAGAAGACGATACATATGTTACGCAGGGGGAGAAGCCGTGCCCAGTGTCACTGCCTACTGTACCAAGTCCAGTGCCTACCATACCAAGTCCCTCGTCTACTCCTGTCCCGGCTCTTGAAGATATTGCCCCCGCGCTGAATCCCTCTGATTCCGATGCGGATCTCTCTGACTCTGATGGTATGTCCTCTCCACCACTTATTGCTCCTTTAAGGAGATCTTCTCGCATCAATACGGATAAGGCTCCTCGTCGTTATGATGATTATGAATATGACATTGCCAACTTCTTGTCTTATTCTAACATTTCTCCAAATTATCGAGCCTTCATTGTATCGTTAGACTCTACTTCTTTGCCCAAGTGTTGGTAGGAAGCAAAGAAAAATTCATGGTGAAAAGCTGCAATGATGGAAGAATTGGGGCACTAGAGAAAAATAAGACATGGGAGCTGGTTCCATTACCCAAAGGAAAGAAAGCTGTAGGATGCAAATGGGTGTACACAGTAAAGGAGACGTCAGAAGGAAAAGTAGAGCGGTACAAGGCGAGGTTGGTTGCAAAAGGATACACACAATCATATGGCGTTGACTATGATGAGACGTTTGCCCCAGTAGCGAAAATGAGCACGGTAAGAACTCTGGTCTCCATTGCAGCAAACTATGGGTGGAAGCTATACCAGTTAGATATAAAAAATGCCTTTCTCCATTGGGACCTGCAAGAAAAAGTATACATAGAACCCCCGCCAGGGTGCTATGCGACAGAATCAGACGGAGGGACGTCGCATGGTAAAGTGTGTAAACTAAAGAAGTCACTATACGGACTCAAGCAATCTCCTCGAGCCTGGTTTGACAGATTCAGAAAGGCTGTTATAGGCATGGGGTACCATCAAACAAATACAGATCATAAGGTCTTTCTCCAGCATACAAGAGGCCACATTACTATACTTGCTGTACATGTGGATGATATAATAATCACTGGTGATGATGAAGTCAAGATTACTAAGCTGAAGCCAAAACTCGCGAAGGAGTTTGAGGTGAAGGATTTATGAGCGATGAGATATTTTCTGGGTATCGAGGTGTGTGACGGCGAACAGAAAATTGTTCTCTCACAGAGAAAATACGCGCTAGATCTGCTAAAGGAGACAGGGATGCTGGGATGCAAAGCAGCAGTAACTGCAATTGACCAGAAGTGCAAGCTGGGAGCAGAAGCAGGAGAGCCTGTTGATCGTGAAAGATATCAAAGACTTGTAGGGAGATTGATTTATCTGGGGCACACTCGTCCGGATATCTCATTTGCGGTGAGTGTAGTGAGCCACTACATACATGATCCAAGAACGGGTCATATGGAAGCAGTATTTCAGATCTTGAGATATCTGAAAGAGACGTCGAAAAAAGGACTATGGTTCAAGAAGAATGGACACATAGAAGTTGAGGGATACTGCGATGCAGACTGGACAAGCTGCACAGACGACAGAAGGTCTACCACGGGGTACTGTATTTTTGTAGGAGGAAATCTAGTCTCATGGAGAAGCAAGAAACAGCCAGTGGTAGCACGGTCGACAGCTGAAGCAGAATACAGGGCAATAGCTCTGGGAGTATCAAAGTTGCTATGGGTAAGAGCACTGCTGACAGAGTTGAAGCTGGACAAGGGAGCACCATTACGTCTTCTGAGCGATAGTCAAGCTGTAATAAGTATAGCTAACAATCCAGTTCAACACGATAGAACGAAGCACATCGAGATCGATCGATTCTTCATCAAGGAGAAGCTGGAACAAGGGATACTGAAGATTGACCATGTTCGCTCAGAAGAACAAGTTACAGACTGTCTGACTAAGGGTCTTAGTTCATTGAGTATGTCAAAGCTATGTAACAAGATGGGGATGATTAATATCTATCGCCCATCTTGAGGGGGAGTGTTGAGAACTAATAAGGGACTTTAGTCCCACATCGGAAGTTGTATTGTGAAGAGGAGGTGTACTCTTTATAAGTAGTGGCAGGAGCCCATCAATAAAATCATCTGAGAAATTCTACTCATTTCAACTATATCGTATTTCTCAAAACCGAAAATCTAACTATTTTCATAAAAATCGAACAGAACTAAATCGGTTCGATTTTCGATCGGTTCGATTTCATGGTTCAATGAGTCGGGACCGTCGGGCCTTCACATTTTAACAAATGAGCCAATTTAAATAACAAATCTTATGACCCTGTTGCATTTATGAATTACAATTACATAGAGTAAAAAATATGAGCGCTATCAAAGAAGCAACGACAATGCCAACAGTGCCCTTAGATAGGGTTAACGAAAATATTACTATATATAAATTGAGGATAGTTTGATAAATTATTGAATATAAATCGGTTTTCGGTTCAGTTACTTGGACCAAGAGCCGAAAACCGAACCGATATTTCAAATTTTCAAATCTCAAAACCGAAACCAACCTATAATCGAAAAACCGAACCGATTATCATATTTCAGTTCGATTTGATTTCCAACTGTTATATGCTCACCCCTAATTGGGAGGCAGTATGTCTATGTCGACTAATATAATGTGACTTGGAAACGGCTCAAATTGAGCTATCTTAGCCATTTGTAAATCCTCCATCAATTAAAAATAATAAAAATTAAGGAAGATAATAATTCTAAAAAATAATTTTTCTGTCATTTCTTTCGCATAACAGAAAATTCTATCCTTTTAACTTATATCTATGACAAATTATAATTAAAATATAAATAAATCCTAATGAAAATATAAATTCTAATTTATTTTACGTACAACGCACGTGAATTTAATAGTTAAAAAATATTTCGATACGCAACGCTAGATCATCTGACACGAAAGATTTTGTGTCTATAGACTCTGTACCACGCATACGAACTGTAAACTTTTCCCACACATAACTAGGACGATGTTTCTGTTGTATGTGAACTTTTCGTACACATGACCCGGATGTTGTTTATTTAGAATATATCCAAGGATCGATGTAGTTTTATGATTGATTTAATTTATTTACGAATTTTGAACACCGTGATTTCACGAGTCATGATCAATCTTTGATTCGACACATCCTTACCGTGACGATCTATCTCAAAGACCTATACGAACTTGATGCAATAACTGAGAGTGTGGCGTACACGTGTTATAATCAATAAATAAATAACGTTCACGCAGTGATTAAGATTAATCTAATAATCTAAACTACTTTAGATTTTAAGGTTTTAATTGATATACCTCAAAGACACCTTAATTTAAGGAAATTTAGCTCATAATTTAAGGAGAATGGAGAGAGATTAGAGTTATTGTCTACTGGAGCTTTTGCACAAAAGGTGACAAAACTTATGGCTTCAGCAAATCCTAGGGCCTATATGTATAAGCATTTGTCAATGCTAGCCTAATAAATCCTCCAGTATACTCACTCATTTGGTATGTTCAAGAATCATCATTCCAAGTCAATCATATATTTGATTTAAATCTTTCTAGACAATTCAACACTCTCGTGGAACTCTCTAGTTGCAATTCTAATTCTGAATTATATTTGCTCATTAGGATTTCACTAAGTCAACAACTAACCAAGTTGTGTGGTAGCACAAGTTGATTCGGTTGAACTAAGTCAACCAGTCATGGGCAATCACCATTGGACCCAACTCGAACTTGAGCATGTCCTATATAGCAAACCAACTCTCGTGTGCACGACCTATTAGGCTCAACACCAGGATGACCGTTTTGATTCTACACGCACAGAGTGTCAGTGCACTAGTATGCTAATCACTACTTAATAGTGGAGTAAGTGTTGATGGCTTTAAGTAGCCACAAACTCGAAGAAGAAATCAAAACGATTCATCTTTTCTCACGTAAATTTGTTCTCTCTCTTTTTAAATATAAAAAAAAAAAGTGACGGGACTCGACACTCTTCAAAGGTAGTTCGTTGAGAAGTAGTGATCCATTTCTCGGTCGCACTACATCCAATATATTATCCAGAGAGGCATTGGTGATCGGCTCTAGAAGGATCAAATGTACTCTTGTAATCGGTCTAATTTTGGTGTCAAAAATATCATGCAAGTATACTAATGCAATACCAGTTGGACATCCAATTTTTTTTTATTTAGACCGTACAAGACAAACCTAAATTGAATTGGGTGATGGCACTATGACTAGCATTACTGGTACTAAGAACTAGATGACCAAACAAATATCTACTCGGATCGTGGATCCTACACGTAGAGGTGAGCATTCGGTTAATTCGGTTCAAATTGAACCGAACAACCAAAATTCGAATTGGACCGAAAACTGAATAAGTAAAATCGAAATCGAACCGAAATAATCCATAACCGAATCAAACTGAACCGGATTAAATCGGTTCGGTTTTCGGTTTATTCGATTTTTCGGTTTATTAGCGCTTTATCTGGACCGAAACCGAATAAGAAAATTTAGTATTTTCAAAATCGAAATCGAACCGATTTTTTTTTAAACCGAACCGAATCTTTTATTCGGTTCGGTTCGATTCGGTTCAATTTTCGGTCTAAAATCGAATAATGCTTACCCCTACCTACACGTCCATAGTTGAGTCCGGTTGGGATTAAATTGGGTTGGGTCCTTAATCGCATAGAATTGTTGACCCTACTCACTCATAGTTGAGTTCAATTGGGATAAAATCAGATTGGGTCCATGGTTTGGGTCAATATGCAGGTCAAACGTGTTGAGAACGTGGTGTAATTCGAATCAGAGTTAGTCCACAAGGTGTGATATTGAACTTGACTCATATAGCTTAAAAGAGACCAATCTCAATTATTTACACCTCATGATCCCACTTTCTATCCAATGTGTGACTAAATTATCAACTTCATTATCAACACCTCTGAGCGCTCAACCAAAAACAAGATACAATCCAACAATCTCTACCTTAGCTCATTTTTGCTAACTGAGCAACCAAGCACCCCGACTATCTTTGTTTGTTTCCGCCAGCCGAGATTGTCATCTCGATCGATCCATTCCTTTTAGAAGAGTTCCCGTATAATTCGATTATACGCATGAACATTTAGCACAATTTTTTTCGAACTAATTAGAGCCACCTAAACCTGTCCCATAACCTTGGGCTCTGATACCACTTGTTGGAAATGTCATATGATCCGAACCGGAGTTGGCCCATGAGATAATATCGGACTTGACCTATATGCCTTAAAAGAAAATTTTCATGTAAGATTTGAACCAATCCCAATTATCTATACATCATGATCCCACTTCATACTCGATGTTGGACTAAATTATCAATCATATTGTTATCACATTTAAACACTTCCGAAAACGAGATACAATACAACAAAACAAACAACATGGTAGTTAAGGGCCCGTTTGGTAAACCGTATTTGGAGGTGGGATTTGGATTTTTATGAATTTGGAGACAAATCCATGGAATCCTATGTTTGGTTGGAGGTGGATTTGGATATGGAAAGTATGACAAAATCCAAAACTTAAATTTGGTTGGATTTTGGAGGAAAAAAATAATTATTCTTTAATAATTTCGTTAAAATATTTATTATTTAATAATTTTGTTAAAAATTAGTAAATTAAAAATAGTTAATCTTTAATATTTTTGTTAAAAATATTTGTTCTTTAATAATCTCGTTAAAAATTAGTTAATTAATAAAAAAACTAATTATTTTATTAGTATTATTAATTAATAAAAAAAATAGTATTATTAATTAAAAAATTAGTTAATTAGTTAATTTCGTTATAATCGTAATTAATAATTTATTAGTATTATTAAAATATTAATTAATAATATTTTATTATTTAGTTATTAATCATAATTTACTAGTATTATTATATTATTATAATATTAATTAATAATTTATTAGTATTATTATAATATTAATTAATAATCATATCCTATGTTTAGTATTATTAATTAAAAAATTAGTTAATTTAATTATATTTTAATCACAATAATATTTTAATTACTAATATTTTATAATAATTTAATTAATAATTTAATTAATAATATTTTAATAATATTTATAATATTTTAATTAATAATATTTTATTATATTTTAATCACAATAATATTTTAATTAATAATATTTTAATTAATAATATTTTAATCACAATAATTTAATAATATTTTAATTAATAATATTTTAATTTAATTATTAATAATATTTTAATCACAATTAGAATCATATTTTATAATAATTTAATTAATAATTTACTAATCATAATAATATTAATTTATAATTACTATTTTAAAATATTTAATTTATAGTTAATTAATCGTTAATTATTAATTATTAATCAATAATTATAATTTATAATTATTAATCGTTAATAAAAAGTTATCGATTGTTAATTATTAATTATTAATCGTTAATTATAATTTATATTTATTAATTTTTAATTATTAATCGTTAATTATTAATTATTAATCTTTAATTATTAATCATTATTTATTTAAAAATTAACTAATCATTAATTATTAATTTTATAATTAATAATAACTAATCGTCAATTATTAATTACTAATCGTTAATTATTTATTTTATAAATAATAATAACTATAATTAATCATAATTAATTAATAGCTTAATTATTGATCATGACTATAATTTAATTATCAATCATAAAACCAAATCCTATGTTTGGTTGGAGTTGGATTTGGAGTTGGATTTGAATAGTAAAATCCATAATTTGGATTTGGAGGATTTCCAAATCCAAATCCAAATAGTAATATTCGGTTAAAAGAAGAGTCACAAGTTTTTTTTAATTCCTCTAAAAAATAATTCAAATAAACCACAAATACGAGTATACTTTATTGGTTCAATAACCATACAATGAGAGTTGAAGGTTGAAACAAGCATATACCAAATATTCTTGGAATCTCATGAGAATTTTTGATTGGAGATGAACTTACCAAAGTCCAAAGTCGTATCTCTTTGATTAATAATATTTAAAAGATTAGGGGATGCATATTCATGATAGACATATAAAAAGTATTGTACGTCAAGTAACATCAAAGGTGTTGGTTTCAGAAGATAGAATGTCTAGAACTTTTTACTTAGAGTATTAATCGAATTGTTGCGAACAGAACTAGAATCTTATTGGGAATAAAGCAATTCGCGACAGACTATTAACTTGGGAGAGGATGGTCCGCTTTGGGATACAAATTGACAGGTCAGATTGTGTGCTTTGCGGTAGAGAATTGAATCACGAGATCACATCTTCTTTCAATGTCCGCTTACTGGAATGATATGGAATGCATACAAAAGTAGCTTGGGAATATTGGGACAATCGAGAGATGGGCTAGCTCGAGTATTTGAGGAGGTTCTAGAATTAAAGAGACAAGGACTGGATGTGTTCAACAAAGCAAGAATTAAGTTGCTATCAGCAATATGACATGTACGAAAGAAGAGAAATAGAAGAATATTTGAAGGAGTGGCCTTGTCCGCACAAGGATTAGATTTTTTATAAGGGAACATCAAAACTTGATCAGGGCTAGTCAGGATTGGGGTCAGTCCATGTTTGAGGAGAAATTACTGGGGCTATCCAATTTTTCTACTCATGAGGCTGTTCCAACCCCACCCCCCCCCCCCAAAAAAAAATCCCAAATTTCACTCTCATTTGCAAATTTCACTCTCTCTCTTCCAAAATCCTAACTTTCTTACTCCCCCTCCTCCTCCTCCTCCTCCTCCTCCTCCTATTCTTCTTCTTCTTCTTCACCATTTCCCACTCCCCAAACTATACATCTTCTTTTCCACAATTTTTCTACTCTAAACCCTAGTTTTCTTCTCCATCATTTCCATCAAAACCCTAGTTTTTCTCTCCACAATTTTCATTTCCATCCTTTTGATTCCTCACAAATAATGCATGAAAATAAATCCTAACATGTTTATTTCATTCTTCTCACAAAAAATGCATGACAATAAACCATAAAATTTATATTTTATTATATTATCAAGATGGAACTAAATCCTAACATATGTTTTTCATTCGGCCATTTCGATTTTAGGACTGCCAGAAATTGTGGCAGTTCTAAAATGTACTTGTTGTACAGCAAGTCCCTTTTAGGACTGCCACAATTTCTGACAGTCCTCAATACTTCTAGGACTGCCAGAAATTGTGGCAGTCTTGTTGTATAGCAAGGTCCTGAGGTCCTTTCAGGACTGCCACAATTTCTGGCAGTCATCAATACTTCTAGGACTGTCAGAAATTGTGACAGTCCTGTTGTATAACAAGTCCCTTTTAGGACTGCCACAATTTCTGGCAGTACTCAATACTTCTAGGACTGCCAAAAATTGTGGCAGTTCTGATATAAACTTGCTAAACAAATCGATTTCTTCTAGAATTAGGATTTCATCCATAATTTCTTCTATTAATAAAGAAAAATTGATTAATAGATTAGTAAATTTGATAGATTTGGTAACCAAATTTCTTCTACAACTAGGATTTCATCCATAAACTAGGGTTTAGAGAAAAAAAATATATGAGAAATTAGAAGAGAGCACAAAAAATAAACTAGGGTTTGGAGAAGAAGAAGAGAGAGAGCGAAACAATTAAAAAGAGTTGTCTTTTATACCTAGGAATTGGATAGCCCTGAGTAAATTTTTCAGTGGCAAACTTGGAAATAAATAAAAATTAAGAATTGGTTAGCCTTGATCAAGTTTTGATGTGCCCTTATAAAAAAATCCAAGGATTAATGAACAATATTGAACAAGATGCTGCCATCATGGGAGCATAAGACTGTGGGTCTATTGGAGCTGTGTTCTACAGTGGAGTTTGTAATTTGCATATTTATTAATAAAATGTACCCTACCCATTCTTTTATATATATATATATATATATATATATATATATATATATATATATATATATATATATATATATATATATATATATATAATTCAAATATTAAGAATATTACTAATTTTTTGGTGCACTATTTTTTTTTCCTAAAATATTATTATTTTATTTATGGATAAAAAAAAATTATATAGACACTCTCAAACTCAAACTTTTTACTAATACTAGTAGATGTACACGCTTTGCATGTATAATAAGAATATTATCCAATTATAGTCAAATATATCTTCTAACTCATGTTGTTAAGATGAGAGATATTCTTCTTGTTTGGTTGAGTTTGATTCCCAATATTGAATATATATAAATAAAAAAATTAATTTTTTTTCAACAATTTTTTACATAATTTTTTAGTATTAAATGGTTGATGATATACAATATGATTGATGATATACACGACTTAGACGGCTTAGATGGTTGATGATATACACGGCTTAGACGGCTCAATCTTAAACCATTTTGAAGGCCCCTTTATAGTAGTAGAGATAAAATCATAATATCTTTTTCTTTTTCTCTCTCTCTCTCTCATTTTTTTTTTCTCTTCGTGCCCTCTTTTTATTAATTCACTAAAAATCGTGCATTTCTCTCTTTGTTTCATGTTCTTCTTTTACTAAAATTGTACCATGCAACAAACGTACTCTGACCGCAAAATTATATAGAACCAAGATGAACATGTTTTGATAGATTTGTTTGGTGGAAGTTTATATATATATATATATATATATATATATATATATATATATATATATAAAACAAATATATATATATATATATATATATATATATATATATATATATATATATATATATATATATATATTTGTTTTATATATATATATATATATATATATATATTTGTTATATATATATATATATATATATATATATATATATATATATATATATATATATATATATATATATATATATATATGTTGGGTAAAAAAAAAAAAAAAAAAAAATAAAAATATATATATATATATATGTTGGGTTTTGGTCTTTTACAAAGTGAATTTTAGTCCCACATCGGCTAGACCAAAGCAGTTGTATCTCTATATATTAGCTTTGCTAGTTTAGAGATGGACATGTGGTGTGGAGGTGCACATGGGTGTGCCATGTGGGGTTATTTTTCTAATGAGAAAAAGGCTAAATCAACAATAAAAGCATTCATGCTTTTTGCTCTTGGAAAATTCATTTCCATGGGAGCTAAGCCCCGTAGCGACTCGGACTCGGGCTCATGTGGCGTTTTGTTGGCGCACTTTGCATTTAGCACGTCAGCATCGTCGCTAGGCGCATAGTGCGTTTTAGTTGCGCGAGCCACTTGCGCTGCCACGTTGCGCGCCTATATAAGGCATCCTCTCTCTCTCAAGGCAAGATATATACAAGTAATCGAAGCCACCACAGAAAATTTACGAAGTGTTTTTTAACACAAGTAAACAGAGAATTCAGAAGTGTTTTTTAACACAGTTTTGATCGGAATTTGCTTGCGAATTCCAGCAGCTTTAGAGAGAGAGGAAAGGCGCCGCACCAGCGTTGCTATTGCACGGGAGTCCGTGTACGATCCGAGGAGTCAGAAGAGCAGAAGTGTTCCAAAGTTCTCCGACGAACTTGCTGGTTCCTGGAAGCTGTTCGTGTAGGACGAATAAAGCTTTGAACAACGGTGATCATTCACCCCAGCAGGCCATCTTCCACCTTTCGCCTGTCATCTTCTTCGCTGCTGTGATTACGAAATCTTTTTAGATTCTCGTATATCATATGTTGCTGTGGATTACGAAATCTTTTTAGATTCTCGTAATATCAACTAACGAGATTTTTTTAGATCTTCGTTATACTCGCGCAACCTTCCTAGAAGTGTTGCGTTGGAAAATTATTTTTACAATTGTTTCATCTTCTCAAGTTTTCCATCGAAAAATTGTGCCCCGGCACTAACAATCTCAAAGCTTTATTGCTACGATGGAAAACGTTAATGCTTCACTCCTCAATACTGACTTTTGTAAGTTAGAAAAGTTTGATGGAGAGCATTATCAAGTCTGGAAAAGGAAGGTTTATCTCACTCTTCAACTTAGAGACGTTGATCACGTGCTTCTTGAAGAGGAACCTACTGTTCCAGATACTGGGTCTGCTGCCGCAATCATTGCGGCTACTAAACTTCAGGCCAAGTGGAGAAGAGAAAATAGCATTTGCAGGCTGCTTATCCTGAATGCTATGGAGGATTACCTAGCAGAATCCTACAGTAAGAAGACAATTGCCAGAGACATATGGGAGTCTCTGGAGAAACTGTACGAAGAAGACAAAAATAGGATCAAGATATTTATGGTTGAAAAATATCACAAATGACTCTTTGAGGACGAGAAGTCCATGCTGTCGCAGGTAAAAGAATTTCTGAAGCTGCGACAGAAGTTGGAAGACGAGGCGATGCCCCTTCCGACAAATTTGTTGTTGGAGGGATTGTCTCAAAGCTCTCCGCTGGGTGGAGTAAGTTCTATGCAAACATGCATAGGAAGAAGCTTGAGATCAGCCTTGAAGATCTCTTGCAGGAAATCTATGTTGAGGACCAGATGCGGGCTCAACTGAAGGTGGACGCACTGTCCAAGCAATTGGCTAACGCCAATCTGGTTCATACCAAGGAACCAAGGAGAAAGCAGGCGGCTTCCCACAGCAAGAAGAAGGACCCTAACAATCTGAACGTGAAGGGGACTTCCTTCAAGCGAAAGAAGGCAAAGTCTCAGATGCCTTGTTTCAAGTGTGGCAAAAAGGGCCACTTCAAGAATGAATGCAAAGCAAAGACCAAACAATCAGAGCAAGGAGAGCCTAGTAAGGTATCTATGATCACTGACGTTGTTGCTATGATTGCGCAGGTTGATGCGGTAAGGACTGACTCTGAATGGTGGGTAGACACTGGAGCATCCTGCCATGTCTGCTCCAGTAAGGAGTGGTTCACCACCTACACACCTACTTCTGGAGTGGTTTTGATGGCGAACCAGGCACAAGCTGAAGTGCTCGGGATCGGGACGGTGGTGTTGAAGCTGACTTCGAGGAAGTCTCTGACGCTTCAAGGCGTGAAGCACGTACCTGCTATCGCCAAGAACCTGATCTCAGGAGGCCTACTCTGTAACGCAGGCCTCAGGATGGATATCAATGCTGGCCAGATGGTGAAGTCTATCAAGGGAACATATTTCGGAAAAGCTTTTTATATCGAAGGAATGTTCAAAATTCAGCTTGTAAATCAGTCCAATGTAATTAATGTGATTAATGAAATCACTCATTCTTCTTATACTCTTGAGTTGTGGCATAATAGGCTAGGACATGTTCATTGTAAACGAATAAATAGAATGTCTAGTCTAGGACTTATCTCCAAGTGTGGGGGTAAGGTAGAGAAATGTGAAGTTTGTGCTCAAACAAAGATCACAAGGAAACCCTTTCCTCGGGTTAATCGAAGTACAGATCTTCTGGAGTTGGTACACTCCGATATTTGTGACTTAAAACAGTTCTCTACAAAGGCCGGGATGAAGTATTTCATAACCTTCATCGATGACTTCTCAAAGTATGCGTTCGTCTACTTGCTGAAGGCTAAAGACGAAGCATTCGAGAAGTTCAAGGAGTTCAGAGCCGAAGCTGAGCGGCAGACTGGACAACAACTCAAAAGAATAAGAAGTGATCTAGGTGGGGAGTACAGATCTCATGAATTCACATCGTTCTGCAAAGAACATGGAATTGTCAATAAGACTACGGCTCCGTACTCTTCTCAATCAAACGAAGTAGCAGAGAGGAAGAACAGAACGTTAACAGAAATGATTAACTCAATGCTGTTGACTGCGGGTCTTCCTAAGTGCTACTGGGGAGAAGCTGCATTGACGGCCACTTTTATTCTAAATAGAGTGCCTCATGCAACTTCAGATGTTACTCCTCATGAACTCTGGTTCAAGGTCAGACCTAACTTGAATATCATTCGAGTGTGGGGGTGTCTGGCATATGTCAAGCTTCCAGATCTGAAGATTCAGAAGCTTGGGATAAGGACTACTAAGACGATCTTCTTGGGGTATGCCGAGAAGAGTGATGCTCGGAGATTTCTTGATATTGAGTCATATCATATCATTGAATCTCGCAACGCAGAATATTTTGAAGACAAATTTGCAAGGCACAAAAATATTGTTCTTACGGATGTTCCGGAGAATAATGAGGGTGCGCAGGTCTTCAATGAAGATGTGGTCCAAGAAGATGTTGTTGTTGAAACAACGGTTGAACCAGATCTCGCTGAGCCGTCAACGAAGCGAGTGAGGAGGCCGAAGGACTTCAGATGTGACTTTGTCACCTATCATGTGGAAGCTGATCCGCTTACCTATGATGAGGCGATGAAGACCAGAGATGCGGTTTTCTGGAAGGAGGCGATTGACAATGAAATTGATTCCATCACCTCAAATAACACTTGGGTGTTGGTTGATCTTCCTAAAGGAGCGAAACCTATCGGATGCAAATGGATCTTCAAGAAGAAGATGAAAGCAGACGGAACTATTGACAAGGTCAAGGCTAGGTTGGTAGCCAAGGGATTTTCTCAGAAGCAGGGGATTGACTACTTTGACACGTATGCTCCAGTAGCCCGGATGACCACCATCAGAATGTTGATTTCTCTCGCAGCAATACATAAGATGGTGATACATCAGATGGATGTGAAAACGACTTTCCTAAATGGCGAGCTGACCGAAGAGATTTATATGCAACAGCCAGAGGGATTTGTCATCAAGGATCTTGAAGACAAAGTCTGCAAGTTGGTGAAATCTTTGTACGGTCTTAAACAGGCTCCCAAGATGTGGCATGAGAAATTTGACAAAGTTATAAGGTCAAATGGCTACATGATCAGCGAGACGGACAAGTGTGTTTACACGAAGTTCGCTGATGGAAGATGTAACACCCAGTTTTCTAAAATGAGGGAAATTTTGAAATTTTGTATTTTAATTTATTTAATTATGGTATTTAAGATTTTCTATGATTTTTATTGATTTTTAATCATTTTAAAACTATTTTAAATCATGACTTATGATTGGTGTCTTGCTAGTGTAACCCTAGAGCCTAGCCATGTGATTAGGGTATTTCATTTATCATTTCTAGATTGAGGGGTATTTTAGTCATTTTTTTAATTTGGAGAATTATTTGGAATTATTATGTATTATTTAGATTTATTAGAATTAATATGATTTTTAGAGATTTTTAGTATAATTGATTTTGGTGTTTTAGTTGACTTTGACTTATGTTGACTTTTGAGACTAACCTAGTGGCTAACCTAGGTCATGACTATGTGATTAAGATATGTAACCCTAGTTAGACTAAAGTTAACCCATGTTTTAGTCTTTAAAACTTAAGTTAGAATAGAGAGGTTTTTAGTCATAAGCCATGACTTGTGGTTTTGAAACCATTAGTTAGCAACTTAGCCCATAGAGGCCCAAGCCCATCACTAAACCCTAACCCTAACCCACTATGTACAGCCACATTGGGAATCCCACCTCTATTTATACTCTCTTCCATTTAGGGCTAGCCTCTTTTAGGAAAGATCACAAGTTGGAAAAAGAGGTAAATCCCATCTTTAGAAATTCCTAGTAAATCCATTTTAATTCCTTTTTAATCCAAACAAATTGAATTAGATCCTAATTCTAGTGTTCTTGCTGTTCATGGAGAGAAATCTCAGGTTTGGATGAATTTGGAGAGTTTTGGCTAACAAGGAGAAACCCCCTTTTGGAGCTTTTCATTAGAATTTCAACATATAGGTAAATTCCTATTCTCTCCACCAAATTTTGATTTCTTTGCATGGTTAGGAAGCCCTAGGTGTCCTCTCTCTGTTGGTATAGGTTTTGCAAAGTTTTGTGTTCGTTTCGTGTCCGTATCGGACACGTATCCAATAGGATACCTAGGTGTTTGTAGAAATGCCACTAAGGATTCGACTTTCGATTTTTGTAAAAGTGATTGCATGGATTTGTAGATCTAGGTGAGAGTATCAATTTTTGTGAAGGTGTCCTAGTGTTTCGTGTCCTTGTGTGTCGTGTATTTCGTGTGGACACGCAGCACGGGCCCGTAGGCCGTGTCCTGCATCACGGGCTCATTTTCTCTCGACACAGGACACTTCGTGTCCTAATTTTTGGTGTGAGCCTAGGGGCAATGACTGTCATCGTGCTCCCAAAATTTGGGAGCACCTCGTGGAGTGTGCGTGGCGCAATCGCCCCCGCACTGGCCGCGTACTATCGCGTGCATGCGGCTGTGCACGCGTACATGCGCTGCTGACACGGGGTTCGTGTCGTGTCTGTGTGTCACGTGGACACGATACAGGCTGACACAGATCTAGCCCTACCCTAGGCGAATCTAGGTGCACAAACACGTGTCGTGTCGTGTCGTGTGTCGCGTGTTATACGCGCGTGCACGCGTGCACGCGTGCACGACAATTACTCGTGCACTGTCAGTGTCTGTGTTTGTGCATTGTTTGGGACACAATTCGTGTCCAATTTCTGGACACGAATACACTCTATAGTATACTCACATATATAACACTAATTACCAACCTTTTTATTGTGATTTTAATGGTTGTTTGTTTGCGAATCATTGATTTCCCATGTGCACTGCTAGAACACTGATACTCTGTGCTGGAAATTAATTTTCTGTTTTTTATTTTGTTTTTATTAACTGTTAGATGATGTTAAATGTTAGGATTAGTTCACCTACATAACTAATGAGTGATTGATAGGTCACTTTGATTGTACTAAGGCTAAGGGATTATCGAAATGGGTTTTTTGTGTTGGAGTTGGGGATTCCTGTCAACAGGTTCAGGAAACTGAACCTGAAAACTAAATCCTTGATTTAAACTGAATTGATCCCTTTCAATCCCTGTTAAAAACTAATTTTTGGTTTTGGTTTAGGGTTGTATATATGTAGGTAATTATAGACATCAATGTTTTGTACAATAGTATTTGAATGAAACCTCAAACTGAATAGGTTACTTGATATGTTATTTGATATTCCTGAGATTTCCTTAATAAAAACCTGGGAACAATCAAGCCTATTTCTGAGATTTCAATGTCAAAAACCTGA
Organism: Iris pallida; assembly: GCA_029216955.1. NCBI lineage: Eukaryota > Viridiplantae > Streptophyta > Magnoliopsida > Asparagales > Iridaceae > Iris > Iris pallida. The sequence continues at coordinate 7,025,914 of JANAVB010027195.1, forward strand.
GATTTGGATAGGTTTTGATGTCTAAGCAGTGGACTGAAATTGGTTGATCCCTGAGCTTTCGAAAACTGTGAACTAACAAGTTCACTGAAACTTGTTTCTTCTAGTGATACTTCACTGATTTGTGGATTACCTGTCACTGGTTTCAGGAAAACTGAAACCTGAGTTTTTGAATTTCAAATTACTCACACACACAACCCTCTTCACTCATAAAACTGAAGTATAACACTCACATACACACATTTCTAAAATTCTCTCACACCCTCATGATTCACACACATGACACTCACCCACTCACATTGCTATGTATATACACACACACTCCCTAAAACCTGTCACTTGGGTTTGGGGATTGAATTCCTAAATCACCTCATTGACACACACATTATAATTCTAGTAATGCACTCACATTCTCTCACTCTCACACAACACTGTCACCTTCACACACCTGAACCTATATATCTCAACACACACACACATGCGCTGATCACACACACAAGCCCTATTTAGTTTCCTGCCATTGTTTGCAATTTGTCACTGTTTTGATGTGTTTTCCTCAGAAATCTGAGCACACACTCTCCTCTCTATCACTTCACTGTTTTGTATTTCAGTCACACACTCACTCATGTCCACAACAACACACACACATATATGGAACAGTCACACATACTGTTTTCAGCCTATGCACACTCACACTCTTAAATGTCCACACACACATGCCCACACATCCTATACACTCACACACTCTGTCACACACACATTACCTAGAGCACGCATCTATCTCTCTATGCCTATGTGTATGTACATATATATATATGAATATATTATCTAACCTATGTGTAATGTAATAAATATATATATGTGAAATGTGTAGTGTGATAGTGTAGTATGAAATAGAGATTTCAATTGCCTATTGTATTTGGCCTATGGCCTAGGTATATGGCCCATGGTCCTTTTGCACTAGCTAACTAGACTTGTTTTTGACTTGTTGTTCTTGAGATGTGAGTGCTAGCAAGGCTAGACTTGGTTGAGTCTAGATTGGACTAGATAGACTAGTTTAGACTTAATGAGCCTAGATTAATTTGTTTAGACCTAGTTAGGCTAGTTTGACCAAGTTTAACCTCGTTTGACCTAGTTGACTTATTTAGCCTAGAACTGACCTAGTTTGACTGGTAGGGTTGACTAGAGTTGACCAAAGGTTGACTTTAGCCTAGTTTGACCTAGACTTCATGTAGATGCATTGTAGCAGTTTATTACCTTATTTTAGACTTGTTGTGACTTGTACTGTTCTATAGGAGACAGACACCACTCCTCGGACATTATATTCTCTTCGGACATTCGGGATACCAGGCGAGTACATTCTCTGACCGTTTCATACTTGTCTGGATTTACATTCTTGCTCTAGATTACTGTATTTGATGCTGACACGATCATTATCACGGATTGGTACTATATGGATCTTCTTCTGAGATGTTATCTCCTAGTATTCACTAAATACATATTATGATGTGCGTTTCACTTACATATTGTATTTATTGAATACCCTTATCATTGTACACTCATTGTGCATATTGTACTCTCATTATCACATTGAGCCATTGTACAAGCCATTGTACAAGCCATTGTATAAGGTAACGTAACTGAATTGGATCCTTGTGTATTGATTGGGGGAGGGAGAGTAGAAATGGTTATGTGATCAATCCTATTGTATAAGAAATTGTATATGTCCATTGTACACCCACGTACAAAGGAGTCCCATTTTATTGTATAACCTAACCCGTTTACATAACCATATTGTACTCTAAATCACAGTTGGCTTACAGTTCTTACTTATCATATATAGATATTTTCTATTATCAAATCTCTACTGTTTTTCATATACTTCTTTCTTTGTAGCTCCCCTTCCCGAAAATTGTGAAAATATTTTTATTACTATTTTTATTTGATTTAAACGGTGATTTTAAATTTGCTTTATAAATAATTATTTAATTAATTATTACGGTAGGTAATTTTAATCATGGTTGAGAATTAGAGTACAAGACGGCTAGGAATCATGGCACGGATAGTGCAATGGCGTGCTTTGACTAGTGTTTAGCCATGGTAGGGGAATGTCGAGCCATAGGTGTGTTCTAACTAAGAAAACCAGGCCAAGTTGCGAGTTAATCCCTATAAATGTTTTAATTCGTTATTTATTAATATTTTGACTTTTAGGAAATTCGGTTATACCAAACTAGTCTGGACTCGACCGGGACCAAACCCAAGTCCATGTGCTCATGTAGTGCGACCACAGACGTTCGTGTTGATATACGTTTTGTATGCATGTACGTATTTCATAATTTGTTTAATGGTCTAATAATTAATATTTGAGTTGTTTCATGTGTAATATAAGTTATTTGATATCGATTGGATAAAATTATTTTTGGGAATAGGGTATCATTGCTAAATATATTTTAGGTCCTTCTGTTTTAATAGGCCAAAAGTACAAGGGTGTATAGAAGTGTAAACATATGATATATATGTTAGGCTTGATATATACATATATATGACTAAAGTTTAATTTATAATTTTAGTAAATAGGGTTAAGGAAATATGTAAGTTACAACCATTTGTACCTTTAGAATATTTTATGAACATTCATTGTCCTTATCAAATAGGTGTACGTATATTCTATGTCAACATGTATATAAACAAATATATGTATGAAAGTATACATTGAGTTGTATGTATGTAGCAAACATATGTATATAACAAAACTAATTAAGTTTCACCCATGTGTACAGTGACCCTTCTCCCTCGACCCAAATCGAGCCCAGCTATGCTCAGGGCTTGGTTTCCAAATTATTTGGGATCAAATTTAAGACCTTGACAAATCCAAGTGAATCTCCCTCATTATCTAAATCTCCTAAAGATCAGTTATAATTTTGATTTAAGGGAGATGAAGATTGGGATGGTAAACCAACTGAACCGAATATTCATGTTCGGAAAGAACAGGATACAAAAACTCACAGCCGTACCATGAATCCCTGCTTCTGCGATGTTCCTCGAGACTCACCTAAACCTAGCGACCTCCTCGCCACCACCTGAACGCCTTCGACCGTCGGGGGAGGGCCTGAGCGCGCGACAGCAAGTAGTCGCGGGTACAGCAGTAGCAGCGCGTGAGCGCAGCGGCAGAGACAAAAGCCCCCCCGCGCCCCTACCATGATCCATCCCACGCGCATCCCCAGCAACCTTGCAACCACTGCACACCACCGCCGGAGCATCGTCGGCCGGCCACGGTGACGACAGTGCGCGAACAGAGCAAAAACAGAGCTTTGCTCTATTAATACTCGAACAGCAGGTACTCCTTTTTACTCCTATTTTTCTCGATGGATACTCGACCAAATATCGATCTATCAACTCCTAGATATAGCCAACCTATACGACTTCACGTCCCCATAATTAGATTCATGAATAACCTATAAAAATTCAGCATTAGATCGACCCAAAGTCGGCCAAAAACTTCATGTTCATGAACAGAACAAAACATATCATGTACCTCTTTTGGAAGATCGATTCTGGTCGACCTGTTACCTGTTTAAACTTTCTACCTTAACAAACTCCTAGGCCACCTGTAGGACTCCATAAACCCTTTTGTAGTTTCAGAATTCATCGCTTACATGCGGAGAAAACCGATTTCCAAAACCGGCAAAAACCCGTTTTAAAAACTATAGAATTTTATAAAATTGTTCCACACGACGTGCGTCCCGCCAAACCGGACGACGTGGTCGCACACCGTAAGCATCAAAAGCTGCGTAACAGCTTCGTGGTCGTGTGGGCTTTGGCGTAATTCAAATTGGTCGCGTGTGCGCGACGAATTTGATGCGTATCCGTCGAAATTCACCGTATTGTGCACTTCGTAAATTCTCCAATTACTTTGTACACGCTCGTCAGATCGAGACAAAACTTGCGCCAACAGAACCGTATCATTTTTCTGGTCCTGTATGCCAAGTTTGGTCCAATTCTGAGACAGTTGAATCGGACGTCATTTTGTGGGCCCCACGGTCCCACTCAACGGACGATTTTGTGCACGGCCCGCCGGAATCCAACTCTGGACATACGGTTGGCTTCGTATCAGAAAACTGGATCCGTAGACATGTAGTTTGATGATTTTAGAGACCGTTGACTTTGGCACGCTTTTCGGTGCAAAGCGGATCCAACGGCGGACATCGTTTTTGCCCGAAATTACCGTTTTGCCCCTGTGTCCAGAATTGGACTTAAGGTCAGAAAATCCTAGCTAATTTGACTATTCTGAGAATGTTGGTACTGTTTATTTCAGCATCTGATGACTTCTACACGTGTTGACTGATTGTGGCTCATCGAGTGGTATAGTACTATTGGTTTCTCCAGCTAAGGACCTCAGGCAAGTGCACTTTCTGATTGCTTTTCGATTCATTATAGTCTTTTCATTTCATGTCTATATATATATCTTGCTGCTTGTTGACACGCTCGTCACACGGAGTAGTCGGGAGGGGAAATATCTTAGTAAACATGTGGACTACCCAGAACTATCCCATTGTCTCTCGTGAATGCTAGCCGCTGCGCACGACACGTGCATTGTACCTTATTTACCCCTAGCCGTCCACATGTTGAAACGAATATTTCACACCACCTAGATAGATGACTTTTATTAGTTTTTCCTTGTTTACTTCTCTATCGTGCTATGTCATCAGTTTTCTTACTAGCTTTTATATTCCATATGCTATTTTCATGTCTTGTTAATTTTATTATGTTTTCGTTTTGTCATCGGTTTGTGTACTTGTTCCATTCCTGACTGGAAACCATCATTTTTCAGGTTTAGCCGCGATCATTCTTAGCACTGGAAAGACTTGGGTATGCTGAGGTCAACCTAGAAATAGAAAGCAATTGTATCACTTTTATTAAATGTAACATCTTGTATTTTCATCAATTATAAATGTTGTAATAAATTTAGAAATGTGAATGAGCAGCAATTATGATACTTTGAGCAATTATTTCTTGCAGGCTTGACAGCGTTCTACCGCCGACTCTGCGGCGTAGGCTGGCTTGGATACGTCTCGTATCCGAAAAGCGGGTGCGGGTCGTGACAAGTTTTTGTGGTGGCCCATACAGGTCAGTTTTCACAAAATATTGTGAACTCGTGATGGTACGTTAGTCGTACTATTGCGAGCCTGCGCCCAGGAAATGCTCATTCACAAACTAGGATTAAAATGATTTAAGAGAATGACTAGGACTAGGAGTCCCTTGTTCAAATTGATCGTGGGTTATTAAGGTTGTTAGATAGGCCATGCTATTTAGAATACTTGACAGGTCTCTATAAGGTACACTGGTAGTTTTGATATGACATTATGATCCAATGTGGATCCACTATTCACTTGTAAATTAGGCTTATCCATGATTAAGGCTTTAATCGTGATAATCTGTTCGATTTATCTTTTGCTCTATTTTAGACATAAACTCTATATCATAAATTAGAATTGCTTATTTAAATTTTATTGTTGCTGTAAGGAATTGATTTATAATTACTGATTTTTTTTTGTATAAAATCTCGGGGTAGATTGATTCGAGTTTTTCCCTCAACCAATTGAAATATATATGAGATAAATGTTAGGATGTTCTTATTTTCTTGTCTTAGTTATTTCCTCCCCGATCAATATATTACTTTAAGGATTGAGACTGTAGGCAGATGTTTACACTTTCTATCATAGCCAATTAGTTTGAACCCCTAGCAACTCCTTGAAGTCTTAGGAATATAGTTAGGGTAAGTAAATGACTGCGATGACTAGACAGCAGCGCACTGTCGCCAATTGTTTGAGAATAGATAGTGTAGGTTCACTGCAGCCAGCAGCGCACTAGCGAGGCACAACCCACAGAATACAAGTCTCACTACTGAAAATGAAATAATATATACTGCTATGTCACCTCCATTCGGAGTGTATATACTGTATACAAGTCTCACTTCTGCCTTAGATGTGATTGAGACTGTATACTGCTATGTCACCTCCATTCGGAGTGTATATACTGTACAGGTACCTTTATATTGTTAGATGATTGACCTAGGACAACGTTCTACCGCCGATACTGCGACGTAGGCTGGGCGTTGTTACGTTCTCGTGCCCTCACAGTGGGTACGGGTCGTGACAGAAGAGGTGTGATCGTTTTTCTGTACGTGGACGACATGATTATCCTAGGTACGGATATAGGTTATGTCACAGAGACAAAGAAATTCATCTCGAGCAAGTTCAGTATGAAGGACTTGGGGGAAGCTGATGTGATCTTAGGGATCAAGATCATCTGGGCAGACACTGGACTAGCGCTGTCACAGTCTCATTATATTGAGAAAATGATCACTCGTTATGGGTATCGGGATCTTCCAGGGATCGATACGCCGTACAGGTGTGATCTGAAGCTGAAGCCTAATTCAGGGGAAAGTGTCAGGCAGCTGGAGTATTCAAGCGTAATCGGGAGTTTGATGTATGCTACTACTGCCACAAGGCCTGACATAGCTTTTGCCGTGGGAATGCTGAGTCATTTTACGAGCAACCCAGGTGTTGAACACTGGAAAGCTGTGAAACGGGTTATGAGATATCTCAAGAAGACTCAGACATATGCACTGTACTACAGCGGAGATCCGCCGATAGTGGAAGGCTTCAGTGATGCCAGCTGGTGCTCAGAGGTGGAGAGCGAGAGGTCCACGGGTGGATTCATTTTCACAATGGGTGGAGCTGCTATCTCGTGGAAGTCGAAGAAGCAGACTATGCTCTCACGGTATTCCATGTAATCTAAGTTTTTTGCACTTGATACCGCAGCCGAGGAAGCATAATGGCTTCGGAAGCTCATGTATGATCTTCCAGTGGTTGGGGCGCAAATACCGGCGATACCGATATACTGCGACAACCAGGCGACTGCAGCGGTGGCATCAAATGACCTCTTTAACGGGAAGAAGAGGACTGTGCGGTTGAAGCACAGGGCAGTACACGATCTTATCAAGAGAGGTGTTATTGCAGTGATTGATGTTCGGAGTCAGGAGAACCTGGCAGATCCGTTCACCAAGGGCCTCAAGCGCCAGCTGGTCGATGACACAGCTTGTAAAATGGGCTTGAAGGTATTCTGATATTGTAATATTGTATTCCTACCATAAAGTTTTATGCTAATAGTTCAAAGAGAAATCTACTAGGCATCTAGCTTTTGTTTCAAGGGAGGACCACTAATCGAAAGAATATCAGGAACGGTGGGTACATGTTCTATTGGGCATGGAGAGGTTACGGACCTATAACCACTGTTGTCTACTGTTGTTTTCTGCGAAAAATGGTTCCTGTGGGAAGGTTGGCTTAATTGCCTTAATGAGTTTTCAGGCCGAGTGAATGCCTGGTGTGCTTTACAGGAAGCACGGTAGAGCAGCACTACAAGGAGTGAAACTCCATGCTACAGTGGAGTGACTCCACGATGAGGTTCCTATATGTGGGGTGCTGTCCAGGAATAGGATAAAGCCTCGGCTTTGCAGGCCAAGTCACAGCGGCGTAGCACCGCAAATAGGCAGTTAGCCTAATGCTGTATGTTAAAATAAAGAGGGGTGTAGTCAGCACTACAAAGAGGAGGACTTCCTCATGTTACAGTGGCACGACACCACGATGAGGTACCCGGTTAGGAATAAAGCCTCGGCCTTGCAAGCCATGTCGTTGCGGCGTAATACCGCAAGGGAGCCTAAGGCTTCATGCTGGGTAGTTTGGCACTACAAAGAGGCGGTTGCCTCATGCTACAGTAGTATGACACTACGATGAGGTTCCCGATACGGGGTAAGGCCTCGGCTTTAAGCCATGTCATAGCGGTGTAGCACCGCAAGGGAAGCGCAAAGCGCGTCATACCGTGTCTCTTTATAATGAACTCACCTATAGTGTATGGACAAAGAGATATCAGGCCGTCTCTTGAGGGTAAACTTGTAGACACCGAAAACTATACACTGAAACCAGGCTGGCACAGGGCCTTTAATGTGTAGCCAGAAGCACATGTAACTACATTATGTGAGTGGGAAGAATTTCAGCTATGATGCATAATTTAAGGCGTAGTCCATTCTTGTATTATAGTCTGTTGTTTGAACCATGCGGAAAGATTCAAGTCGTCAGTGACATCTCTCCTAATGCATGATGGACAGTTACTGTGGGGAACACTTATACTCATATATAGAGATATGTGGGGGATTGTTGGGTTTTGGTCTTTTACAAAGTGAATTTTAGTCCCACATCGGCTGGACCAAAGGAGTTGTATCTCTATATATTAGCTTTGCTAGTTTAGAGATGCACATGTGGTGTGGAGGTGCACATGGGTGTGCCATGTGGGGTTATTTTTCTAATAGGAAAAAGGCTAAATCAACAATAAAAGTATTCATGCTTTTTGCTCTTGGAAAATTAATTTCCATGGGAGCTAAGCCCCGTAGGGGCTTAGCGACTCGGACTCGGACTCGAACTCGGACTCGGGCTCATGGGCTCATGAGGTATAATATGGCATTTTGTTGGCGCACTTTGCACTTAGCACGTCAGCATCGTCGCTAGGCGCATAGTGCACTTTAGTTGCGCTCGTTGCGTGAGCCACTTGCGCGACTAGGGTGCGCGACCAGGGTGCGCGACCAGGGTGCGTGCCAGGTTGCGTGCCAGGTTGCGCACAGGTTACGCTGGCTACGCTGGTTGTGCCGTGGCGCAGTGCGCGCAGTGGCGCAGGTTGCGCAAGTTGCGCAGTGGCGCAGTGTACGCAGTTGGCACAGGTTGGCGCAAGTAGCTCAGTGCACGGAGTGTAAGGAGTGCAGGGTGCGTGCAGTTGACACAACTTACAGCAGAACGTGCGTTTGTATGTTCTTGGCAGTTGCTACATGTTCGGGATGGTTTTTACCACGTCCCTAACTTTGTGGCAACCGAACAATTGCTGCAGGACATATATAAGGCATCCTCTCTCTCTCAAGGCAAGATATATACAAGTAATCGAAGCCACTACAGAAAGTTTACGAAGTGTTTTTTAACACAAGTAGACAGAGAATTCAGAAGTATTTTTTAACACAGTTCTGATCGAAATTTGCTTGCGAATTCCAGAAGCCTTAGAGAGAGAGGAAAGGCGCCGCACCATCATTGCTATTGTACGGGAGTCCGTGTACGATCCGAGGAGTCAGACGAGCAGAAGTGTTCCAAAGTTCTCCGACGAACTTACTGGTTCCTGGAAGCTGTTCGTGTAGGGCGAATAAAGCTTTGAGCAACGGTGATCATTCACCCCAGCAGGCCATCTTCCATCTTTCGCTTGTCATCTTCTTCGCTGCTGTGATTACGAAATCTTTTTAGATTCTCGTATATCATATGTTGCTATGGATTACGAAATCTTTTTAGATTCTTGTAATATCAACTAACGAGATTTTTTTTAGATCTTCGTTATACTCGTGCGGCCGACCGCCTTCCATAATTAGTTCTCTCCTCTCCCGTCCGAGCTCTTCGAGAGGTGCCTTGAGCTGATCATGACTCCTCTTCAGCATGCGCGGAAGGCGCCCTTCCATCGTGATCTGACACGCAACTGGATTGTGGCTCTCTTTGGCGGTCCTCCTGAGCTCCTTGTGCCATTTCCTTGTAGTTACCGTGTACATTAAACTCACGAGATTAGTCTGCGTACATCTTGACCCTCTTCAAAGATACTGCGTAAGTAAGAATCTCATGACAATGGGATGCCACTCACACGTATAATGTATTATGTCTAACAGCCGTGTCCAAATACAGATACGAATACCAACTATGTATCTAACACATTGTACTAAGGCCGGTGCTGAACTCATGGGAGTCCAGGACGAACTTTCAAAATAAGACCCCATACATAATGTAAAAAATATAAAAAAAAAAATTTAAACCATGAAAGAGATTGGACTAAAAGGTGTTGAAACAAAGGTCCTAAAGAAAAATTCTATTAACAATCTCCACTAAGATTTCAAATAGGTCGATATGAAGATAATTTCTGACAAGATTGTCAATGGTGATAGGAGATCAACATGGTATATAACACGAATATAGTCTCAATAGTATCCGAAAACCATACATATCTGAAATCACTTTTGCCTAGAGTTCATGTCCCGCCAGTGTAGTGTACATCTGACTGCAGTGAACCTTTGGCTCAATGACTCGAATAATAATAAATTGCCGAATATTTCGTTCAACTTTATCCACGTTATCGGAACAACTGAAGAGATCAAAATATTATGCTTTAGGATGTAGCCTCAATAATATCCGACAACCTATGAATACCTGAAATTATTTTGATTTAGAGCTTATGCCTCGCCAGTGTGCAGCTGGCTGCAGTGAACTCGTGATCTCCATAATCCAGATAAATGACTGCAGTGCGCATCTGCCACGTTGTCACGCTCCAGTACCGAAATACGGAGACGGACTAGGCCAGCTACTCCATATGAGGTACGTAACGTCATACGGCGATCGTGGCTGTCGAGAGACTAGGGGGTACATGCTATAATCAAGTCTCCTATGGTCCCACAGAGTTCTATGTCTCAATCAATCAAATCACATCAGCAAATAAATGAACATTAAAGATAAAGCAGTAAGGCGTCTCCGACGCTTCATCAAAATGATCATGAGAGACTAGCTTTATAATTTAGCTATCTCAGAGAGTCAGGAGTACAAAATTATACACAGCTGCAGTCTGTTTAGTTACAATTATGTACTGACACAAAATATCGAGTAATCCGGCTAACAGGTGCCGGTGGCTAAACGCCGTGAAAGTATAAGCATGAGTGGTGGAGAAGAAACCCACTCGAGTCCCCGAACCGCCATGCTCCTAGTATGTACCATGGATGTCAGGGAGGAAGATCGTGTCCTCCGGCTCTGCTACGAGATCTGGCCAAACAAAACCAGCAGGGTCAGCCCCGAATAGCAAGTACCGCCAAAGGGACACAAGAGTTAAGATTAAAAACCCAGTTAATAGAATGATTGATAATAGTAATACTTATGCTACTATTATAGAGTAGCGCAACCTCTTCGAACCCATATGGCACCCTTACAACCAAACAAGGACAAAAGGTGCCGCATGGAGTCGGGACGTGTCGTACTCTATAACTTTCACATAAGTTAAAAGGTAAAAACAATAAAATCTCCTGATCGTGACTTCGGTCGATAGCCTATCGCAGCACAATAACCAACCCAACAATCAAACAAGAACATGGGTTGGAACATGTACCATGATAGACCATGTTCCTCAGTCATTCATAGAAGTAGCACTTCACAATCAGAATAAGTCTTTCGTTCATAACTTCGATCCACAGCCTATCATAGTACGATAACCAACCCAACAATCAAACAAGAACATGGGTTGGATCACGTACCATGACAGTCCGCTTCCCCCAGTTATTCACGGAAGGTAATAGGACACAAGCAAGTCGTTTTCACGGCCAATCAAGCCTACGAGTTTCTAGTGGGACGAGGTTATCCTCGCATCATGTTATTTAGAAAATCTTCAGATCGTATCTTTCCAGCAAGGCTAGCCCACCCAGGGGTTCGCGTAGACAGGTGTTATTGAGCACAGGTCCCTCGTAAGGCCACCTTGCCAAAACATATATTATATAGCAGGAATTAATCGGATACAGTCATCCACTCGTTGCAGATGACACAGTATCCGTGGAGACCAGCCGGCACGTCAAGACAATATCTCAAGGCGGCTGGTGTAACACGATCTCGGGATTCTGCCCTCCCCATGCATCTAGTATATTTAGTTGCCTAGTTTAACCCTAGGTGAAATCTTGGACTCACAGGCTGTGGCCTGCATGATTATCCTCCTAAAGTCGTACTTTAGTACGAGTACCCCAAAGAGGATCCATGTCAATCAGTATGTCAACATGTGCTACCCTCCTTAGTGTAATGCATCATTACAAATACGCCACGTGGAGTTACGAGTCATTTGTCGAGCATGAACAAGAACTGGGACATTCAGGTACATGTATCAGGTAGGAACTCTTTGTTCTCCGGGGTCACATTAGTGCTCATATCATGCTCGGGACAAAAGGCGTAAGGATATAAAATGGTCATATAATATCTGATAAAATATCAAAAGCGTACGCACAAAAGTACGCACGCTCAAGGGGTGAAAAGTCACGCAGGCTCACTCAAGGCAACGTGCGTGAAAAGTCACGCAGGCTCACTCAAGGCAGTGTGCGTGAAAAGTCACGCAGGCTCAAGGGGAGAGCTGCGTGAAAAGTTATGCAGGCTCAAGGAGAGAGCTGCGTGAAAAGTCACGCAGACTCAAGGAGAGAGCTGTGTGAAAAGTCACGCAGGCTCAAGGAGAGAGCTGCGTGAAAAGTCACGCAGGCTCAAGGAGAGACACGCTTCCAACAGGAAGCGTGCTCAAACAGGAGCACACTGCTCACTGTCTTCTCCAAACAGCAAGAACACCATGGCTGAACCCAAGCTTCAAAGCATCATAACTTGGCCATCCGAACTCCAAATCCAGATTTCCAAGGTTCCAACTTGGGTGAAACTGAATGCTCTTCCACATGGAAGCATCAAAAATCCATAAAATCCAACTAAAGTGGATCAAACCATGCAAAATCCGAAAATGATTAAAACTTAGATCTACAAAAATCAAAGCTTCAAACTGAAAATTTCTAAGTTCTAAACTAGTATAGAATGTGGAGAAGAACATGTTTTGGCAAATAGTTTTGTAAGAAATCATTGACAAAATTATGGATCCATCTCTTGAGCAAGTTGGTACTTGCCTTGGTTGGTGGAGGAAATAAATGAGAGAAAGCAAATGAGAGGAGAGAGAATGAGATGAGTTATATATAAAGATCTTGGACCCATGGGTTCATGATGAACCAAAGGGTTCATGATGAACCATTGGTGAACCAAGAATAGGTTACCCAAATGAGCCAAAACTGTAGGCCCAAATGCAGAAAATAAATTAGGAAATAATATTTTGTCGAATATTTTTGGGAAATGCATGAAGAAATACAGCATAGTAAATATAGTATAAATACAAGGTAAATACAATTTATCGGTTTACGTATTAAAATACGTATTCCAGGATTGGGGAGTGACATCTCTACCCTTCTTAGAAAAATTATGTCCTCGGAATTCCAGCCAAGACAGGATAGTGAAATCAGGGCAAGCAAGGCACAATCATATACAAGTTAACTATCATAGCAGTTATTATCCTACATCACAAAGTGCAAAACAAGCAGGTGCAGATAAGCATGGAATCGTGTCAATAAGGTGCAAAAATATACCTTATTAGTCAAACAAATGCGGATACCGAGATCTGATCTCGTCCTCGCGCTCCCAGGTTGACTCTCCCGAAGAGTGATGGTTCCAAGAAACACGGACAAGGTTTATCGTCCGATTCTTGAGTACCTTCTCTCGCCGGTCTAAAATAGATACGGGTTGTTCCTCGTAAGTTAGGTCGGTACCAACGACTAACTCAGAATGATCGAGGACATGACTCGGATTCGGGACATACCCACGTAATTGGGACATATGAAATACATCATGTATGCCAGTTAACGAAGGCGAAAGGGCAAGTCGATAAGCCACATCGCCTACCCGAGCGAGAATCTTAAAAGGACCAACGTATCTTGGACTAAGCTTTTCTCGGGTTCCAAATCTGATGATACCCTGAGTAGGCGAAATCCGCAGAAATACTTGGTCGCCAACTCTGAACTCTAGAGGCCTACGATGCTGATCTGCCCAATGACGATGTCGGTCCTGCACAACTCGAAGGCATTCTCTGACCAACTTAACTATCTCCACAGTCTGCGTGATCATCTCTGGTCCCAACAACTTCCGTTCTCCGACGTCGTCCCATGCCAAAGGGGACCTGCACTTCCTTCCGTACAATACCTCGAACGGGGCCATCTGAATGCTAGCCTGATAGCTATTGTTATAGGAGAACTCCACTAGATGAAGGTGGTCCTCCCAAGATCCGCCAAAATCCAAGGTACACGCCCGTAGCATATCTTCTAACGTCTGGATGGTTCTTTCTGATTGCCTGTCGGTCTGCGGATGATAAGCAGTACTGAATCTTAACTTGGTTCCCAAACTTTGGTGTAAGCTCCGCCAAAAATGGGAAGTAAACCGCATATCCCGATCTGATACTATACTAACTGGAACACCGTGCTGCCTTACTATCTGCTTCATGTATATTTCTGCTAACTGCTCAGTAGTCTGTCCAACTCGGAAGGGAAGGAAATTAGCGACATTCGTGAGTCGATCTACTATTACCCAGACTGCATTCTTACCAGTCGGGGATCTAGGTAAACCGGTCACAAAATCCATCGTGATGTGCTCCCATTTCCATTCTGGGATAGGAAGCGGCTGTAGCAACCCTGCTGGTCTCTGCTGCTCGGCTTTCACCTGCTGACATACCAGACACTTGGATACAAATCTCGCTCTCTCTTTTTTCATGCCATTCCACCAAAAGTACTGCCAGATATCTCGATACATCTTCGTTCCTCCTAGATGAATGGAGTAAATAGAACTATGAGCTTCGGACATAACTTCTTGTCGAAGGTCTCCACTCGGTACACAGAGTCTGTTTCCAAACCTGAGCGTACCATCTTCATGAATCACTAACTCCTTCCTACGGCCTGATTCACACTCCGACCGCAACTTTTGGATCTGTGGATCTCCTGCTTGTGCTGCCCTTACTCTCTCTACTAAGGTTGACTGAATCTGCATACTGATCATTCTTCCTATATCCCTTGGAAAAACTACTTCGATTTCCATACTCTGAAGGTCTTCTAAAATATGCTTCTGCGAGGTCAAGATAAAGGCACTGTCTCTCCTACTCAGTGTATCTGCAACTATATTCGCCTTGTCTGGATGATACTGAAGATCTAAGTCAAAATCCTTCAGTAGTTCTAACCATCTTCTTTACCTCATGTTCAAATCTCGCTACGTGAATACGTATTTCAAACTCTTATGATCAGTATAGATCTCTACCCGATCTCCTTATAAATAATGTCTCCACAACTTGAGTGAAAACACCACAGCCGCTAACTCCAAATCGTGAGTCGGGTAATTCTTCTCATGGTCTCGAAGCTGTCGAGACGCATATGCTATCACCTTTCCGTGCTGCATTAATACACATCCAAGACCCTTCCCAGATGCGTCATAATATACTGTAAAGCCTTCCGCTCCTACTGGAAGCGTCAAGATCGGGACTGAGATCAATCTCTTCTTTAATTCTTCAAATGATGCCTGACAGCTAGCTGACCAAACAAACTCTACGTCCTTGTGCGTCAAACGCGTTAAGGGCACAGAGATCTTGGCAAAGTCCGCCACGAACCTTCTGTAGTAACCAGCTAATCCTAAGAAACTTCGTACTTCTGCAACCGTTCTCGGGACTGGCCAATGCTCTACGGCCTCAATCTTCTTCGGATCCACTGACACTCCTGTCCCAGAAATTACATGCCCCAAGAATGAAATGTGATCTAACCAGAATTCACACTTGTCGAGCTTCGCATAAAGTTGATGCTCCCTCAATGTCTGCAAGACAGTCCTAAGATGTTTCTCATGCTCCTCTTCACTGCTGGAGTAGACAAGAATGTCATCTATGAACACCACCACAAATTTATCCAAATACGGCAGAAAGATGCGGTTCATTAAATCCATGAATACTGCAGGGGCGTTGGTTAATCCAAAGGACATTACTAAAAACTCATAATGCCCATATCTAGATCTGAATGTTGTCTTCGGTATGTCTTGCTCCCGGACTCTTACTTGATAGTATCCCGACCGAAGATCGATCTTGGAAAAGACACTGGCCTTGCTCAACTGGTCAAACAGGTCATCAATCCTTGGTAGTGGGTACTTATTCTTCACTGTTACTGCATTCAGCTTGCGGTAGTCGATGCACATCCTCGTCGACCCATCCTTCTTGGGAACTAGAATCACTGGCACGGCCCAGGGCGATTTACTGTCTCGGATGAATCCCTTAGACTTCAACTCTTCTTCATGTTGATACAACTTATCCTGTTCTGACGGCGACATTCTGTAAACTCTGTCTGCAATAGGCCTCGTTCCAGGGTTCAACTCAATGCTAAATTCTACCTCTCTGACTGGGGGTATCCCTGGGAGCTCATCAGGGAAGACGTCGAGAAAATCTTCGACCACTCTCAGAATCTGTCCTGGCTCTGACACTGCTGCTGAGATGACGCCTCCGGCCTGATTCTTCAAGGTTCGAGTAAAGATGAACTGCTCCATCCCAGAAACGCTGAATATGACCCTACCTCCTCTACAATCAATTGTCGCATGACTGTCTCTCAACCAGTCCATGCCAAGAACGACATCAAAATTCCCCATAGGGAATTCAATCAATGATACGGGCAGTAAATGCCCACACACCTCCACCGGACATGAAAAGCGCACTCTGCTAACTTCTACAAGCCCATTGCCGGTGAGTATATCCATCCTCTTCGGCAATGCCTCAAACTCTAATCCAATCCGTGTAGCATATTGTGCAGAGATGAATAAATGAGTAGCGCCTGAATCAAATAATGCTACAGCGGGAAATGAGGTGACGAGAATTTTACCTGCCACCACGTCACTAGACGCTAGAGCCTCTCCCAAGGTCAATGTGAGAGCCTGGCCTCGCGGAGCCCCTTGTTGCGGCCTTCCTCGACTATGCTGTTGCTGCCTCTGAGGGCCTTCGGCTTCCTGTGCCTGGCGGAACATCTGAGCCTGCGTTGGTAGACGCTGGGCTAGGGGCCTTACTGCTAATACTGGCCCTCCACTCGGGGTTGCCACTGGAGCTGGCAATGCTGGAAACTGCTGAGCTGGCCCTCCTGGCCTCTGCATCACAGGACAAGTGGAGATACGGTGGTCTGAACTACCACACCTCAAGCATAAGCCATTCGCTGACCGACACACCTTCCTCATGTGCCCTACCTTCCCACAGAATGTACAGCCCTGGGGTGCTCCCTGACGCTGTTGTTGGTTCCTCGGCTGCTGATGCCGAACTGGCGCTGTATTATTTGACACGGCCGTCCTCCGCGGTGCTCCTGCATCATGAATACGTACACCGGGTGCTGGTGCCGATGTTCGCTCCATTGCTCCTCCTTCAACCTGGGAATGAGATCTCTTCTGACCTCCTGTCCTCGATGCCAGCCTCTGCTGGGTAAGCTCGTGCCTCCGAGCGGCCGTCAAAACAGCGTCAAACGTCTGGTAGTCGTGTCCTTCCACAAGCTGTAATAGTTCCAAATAAAGTCCCTGCTGGAACCTCATAGCCTTCTCTGGCTCCGTTGCCACCATTGCTGGTACGACACAATCTGTAGAACTCTGCTGCATACCCATCTACGGTCTTGCCTGCTTGCTTGAGACTGATAAACTTCTGCTGGAGCTCATATTGAGCTACTACGCCAAAATACTTGGCCTTGAATCTGTCACTGAAGGTGGTCCAATGAACAGGGCGTCTTGTACCAACTTCTTCTGATGCCCACCAGTCACGGGCAAGATCCTGAAGTACCAGTTTGACCTGATCAACCTTCTCATCATCTGGAACCTTGGCTGCCACAAGAATGGCTTCGATGTCTTGAATCCAGGCATCCGCAGTGATGGCATCCTCCGTGCCATCAAAATACCTCGGGTTCAAGCGACGAAACCTTCCTGATGCTCCCGAGTCAGCCCCGACACTCCTCTCAAGAGCTAACTGAATCCCTTGGTTCAGCAACACGTTCTGCTCCTGCTGCCGAGTCTGTTGCTGTTGGTTAGTGACAAGAAACCCCCGGATGATCTCCAGGAGTGCTACGGCGTCTGGTACTGCCGTCGCTGCTGGTGCTGCAGGAGTTTCAATAACCTGCGGCTGTACTGCCTCTGGTTCCACTTCTGCTTGTGCCTGCCCTGGGGAAGGTTCTCTCCCCTGTTGCTGCCCAGTCGAGCCATGCTCTTGCTGTTTTTCCTCATGGGCCTCACCCGCTACTGAGAATGAAGCACCCCTATAGAGAAGAATATAAGATTATCAAGTCCGGACGAGGAAGATTTCGAGGATGCAAGTCAGGTTAGAGATCAAGGCAAGGACAGAGAATTTCGAAACAGAATTTCAAGGGGAACAAGTTTTGATTGAGACTCCTAATAATTCGCAATACCCCACAAGTCTGAAAATCAGACCTGCATGGGCCACCACTAAAACCTTGTCACGCCCCAGTACCGAAATACGGAGACGGACTAGGCCAGCTACTCCATATGAGGTACGTAACATCATACGGCGATCGTGGCTGTCGAGAGACTATGGGGTACATGCTATAATCAAGTCTCCTATGGTCCCACAGAGTTCTATGTCTCAATCAATCAAATCACATCAGCAAATAAATGAATATTAAAGATAAAGCAGTAAGGCGTCCCCGACGCTTCATCAAAATGATCATGAGAGACTAGCTTTATAATTTAGCTATCTCAGAGAGTCAGGAGTACAAAATTATACACAGCTGCAGTCTGTTTAGTTACAATTATGTACTGACACAAAATATCGAGTAATCCGACTAACAGGTGCCGGTGGCTAAACGCCGCAAAAGTATAAGCAGGAGTGGTGGAGTAGAAACCCACTCGAGTCCCCGAATCGCCATGCTCCTAGTATACACCATGGATGTCAGGAAGGAAGATCGTGTCCTCCGGCTCTGCTACGAGATCTGGCCAAACAAAACCAGCGGGGTCAGCCCCGAATAGCAAGTACCGCCAAAGGGGCACAAGAGTTAAGATTAAAAACCCAATTAATAGAATGATTGATAATAGTAATACTTATGCTACTATTATAGAGTAGCGCAACCTCTTCGAACCCATATGGTACCCTTACAACCAAACAAGGACAAAAGGTGCCGCATGGAGTCGGGACGTGTCGTACTCTATAACTTTCACATAAGTTAAAAGGTAAAAACAATAAAATCTCCTGATCGTGACTTCGGTCGATAGCCTATCGCAGCACAATAACCAACCCAACAATCAAACAAGAACATGGGTTGGATCATGTACCATGATAGACCATGTTCCTCTGTCATTCACAGAAGTAGCACTTCACAATCAGAATAAGTCTTTCGTTCATAACTTCGGTCCACAGCCTATCATAGTACGATAACCAACCCAACAATCAAACAAGAACATGGGTTGGATCACGTACCATAACAGTCTGCTTCCCTCAGTTATTTACGGAAGGTAATAGGACACAAGCAAGTCGTTTTCACGGCCAATCAAGCCTACGAGTTTCTAGTGGGACGAGGTTATCCTCGCATCATGTTATTTAGAAAATCCTCAGATCGTATCTTTCCAGCAAGGCTAGCCCACCCAGGGGTTCGCGTAGACAGGTATTATTGAGCACAGGTCCCTCGTAAGGCCACCTTGCCAAAACATATATTATATAGCAGGAATTAATCGGATACAGTTATCCACTCGTTGCAGATGACACAGTATCCGTGGAGACCAGCCGGCGCGTCAAGACAATATCTCAAGGCGGCTGGTGTAACACGATCTCGAGATTCTGCCCTCCCCATGCATCTAGTATATTTAGTTGCCTAGTTTAACCCTAGGTGAAATCTTGGACTCACATGCTGTGGCCTGCATGATTATCCTCCTAAAGTCGTACTTTAGTACGAGTACCCCAAAGAGGATCCATGTCAATCAGTATGTCAACATGTGCTACCCTCCTTAGTGTAATACATCATTGCAAATACGCCACGTAGAGTTACGAGTCATTTGTCAAGCATGAACAAGAACTGGGACATTCAGGTACATGTATCCGGTAGGAACTCTTTGTTCTCCGGGGTTACATTAGTGCTCATATCATGCTCGGGACAAAAGGCGTAAGGATATAAAATGGTCATATAATATCTGATAAAATATCAAAAGCGTACGCACAAAAGCACGCACGCTCAAGGGGTGAAAAGTCACGCAGGCTCACTCAAGGCAGCGTACGTGAAAAGTCACGCAGGCTCACTCAAGGCAGCGTGCGTGAAAAGTCACGCAGGCTCAAGGAGAGACACGCTTCCAACAGGAAGCGTGCTCAAACAGGAGCACACTGCTCACTGTCTTCTCCAAACAGCAAGAACACCATGGCTGAACCCAAGCTTCAAAGCATCATAACTTGGCCATCCGAACTCCAAATCCAGATTTCCAAGGTTCCAACTTGGGTGAAATTGAATGCTCTTCCACATGGAAGCATCAAAAACCCATAAAATCCAACTAAAGTAGATCAAACCATGCAAAATCCGAAAATGATTAAAACTTAGATCTACAAAAATCAAAGCTTCAAACTGGAAATTTCCAAGTTCTAAACTAGTATAGATTGAGGAGAAGAACATGTTTTGGCAAATATTTTTGTAAGAAATAATTGACAAAATTATGGATCCATCTCTTGAGCAAGTTGGTACTTGCCTTGGTTGGTGGAGGAAATAAATGAGAGGAAGTAAATGAGAGGAGAGAGAATGAGATGAGTTATATATAAAGATCTTGGACCCATGGGTTCATGATGAACCAAAGGGTTCATGATGAACCATTGGTGAACCAAGAATAGGTTACCCAAATGAGCCAAAACTGTAGGCCCAAATACAGAAAATAAATTAGGAAATAATATTTTGTCGAATATTTTTGGAAAATGCATGAAGAAATACAGCATAATAAATATAGTATAAATACAAGGTAAATACAATTTATCGGTTTACGTATTAAAATACGTATTCCAGGATTGGGGAGTGACACACGTCATAGTAGGTCGTCGAATACTCTCTCAACTTTATCCAAAAGAATTCCAAAGGAGCTACTGAAAATTTAAACGAAATCATGGTAGAAGGTGAAGTTATCTGTTCATTAGGGAATAAGGAGTTTTACATGAAACAGTAAGACAAGTAGACTATAGAAACAAAGTCTCAAATAACAAATGAGGAAGTTTTTAGGAAAAATCTAGGTACTAGAAGAAAATCTAAGGATAAAATATTAGTAATCAAACATTTATATTAGCAAAATATATATAGGTAATAATCTCAAAAGCCTCAAGTGCAGGAAATTGATAATCTCGATGCTGCGTGTCTGAACTACCCTGTAAAATAGAAACTAGTTAGATAGGGCCTAAAGTACTATAAGATAATAAACAAACTTAGTAAAACTATAACCTAAACCATTTCCCACGGATCATATGCTGTGATGAGTTTTTCTTAGTTCCGCTGGTCTCCCAATAGCACTTTATAGCCTAAGTGCCATTAGGATCGACCTGCATGGGCCACCACTAAAAATATGTCACGATCCGCTCCCGAATAATCGGGTACATGTCGGACACGTCCAGCCTTCCTCGATGGACACAACGAAGTAAGCTGTAACAATACTAAGGAAAACTCCAAATCACAAGGTAAAGTAAATCACCACAGCATCTATAAACGTCCCAGAAATCACCATAATCTATCAAGTCAATACAATATCATTCGGAGATAAATCCGGTGACAAGAATAAAATATACAACTCTGGAATCTCAAAACAATATCCAAAAGTAAAGTCTTTAAACAATCTAGAAAATGACTAAGCTAAAACTCTGCAATCCTATGTCCATCCTGCTCACTATGGCCTCAAGCTCTAGTCCATAAGAGGTGCAATATTCTCAAGTATACCTGCAACATATCCTGTCAGGAAGAGAGCAAAGTACAACCCCGACAAGAAGTACTAAATAATATAAACTGAAATACATGAATAATGAACTACAATATGAACTATGGTACAAGAATCGGAACATGAAACTGTGGTACATGAATAACGATGAACTATAATACCAAATCCTGAACAAAGAACTAGACTATCAGTGTAACATGCAAGTGAAATAACTATCAGTATATGTGACCGGCTGGGGTAGTACAGGATACAAGAGCACATGAATAATGGTACGGCTTAGAGTCCCACGTGCACGATGTGAGACCTAAACTATTAGTCAATGCTGTAGAAGCATAAAAATTTTAGGCACATCAACTACCCAAGTCAACATGTGCCGAAAATATCATAAAACAGTAAAAGAGTAGCAGCATAAATGGGCTTTTTTATTTCATAAAAGTCTGTTACATGACTAGAGACTCTTTTTACATAGAAGACACTTTTTACGAAGAAGAAATCAAAAAAACCTAAAGCTACGCTTCATCCAGGCGCGTCTCAGCTAGGCGCATCTCTTCAGCGACTCAGCTAGGCGCATCTCTTCGGCGTCTCAGCCTGGCGTATCTCCTCGGCGTCTCAGTCAAGCGCATCTCTTCGGCGTCTCAGTCAGGCGTATCGCTTCAGCGTCTCAGTCAAGCGCATCATGAAGTCTCAGCATATGTGCTCTAGTTCGACCCGATCAAGTGCTTCGGCTAATGAAGCAGTTATTGAGCATAACAAGGGTGGGAAACCAACCCCACACTAGAAGGAGGAAGAGCTCTCCAAAGCCCAAGGAAGATGGGAGCACCATAATTCCGATCTGGGGCTCTTTCAGCATAATAAAGACGGGACTCAAACGTCCCGATCTTTGGATGCAACAGGCACCTTCGGCCTGCATCGGGACCCCACGATCCCGACTTTTGGATGTAACAGTCACCTTCATGAGTGCGTACGAAGATGACTCGACGTATCTTCACCCTCGGGAGCGTCTTGTCAACGGAATGTACTCGAGCGAAGAAGTTCATCTCCATTCGAGAAGACGAGAGAGAACGAGAAACAAACTCTCTCCTTGCTACTATTTATAGGCCGGACAAATCAAACCCATGCGCCAAGTGGCGGGCCCTCCGAATCCCGTGCAATGAATTTGTATTCATGGTGATGAACCTATCCCTTCGAATTCAGCCAGGTCAAAACGGCTATTTAAAGCACTCGAAGAACTCAACAGTCGGACCAATGAAGATGCGCCATACAACAGATGTGCCCATCAGTACCAAGCGCCTCATAAGGATGCACCCCATGCGTTCCTATGTGCCTAGTGGAACACAGATCAATGCGCCCACTCAAAAGCTCATTGCCCGTCAAGAGCATTAAATGCTGAAGTCTGAGATGACAGCAGCCATGCCTCGATGACAGAGCGACAACAGCTTTTGCAGAAAACGAAGCGTCGCTGACGTCAGCGTCATCATTATTTTTTTCTGTCGGTTACAAGCCACGTGGCCGACCAACCACTTGTATGCGCCTCCGCAGCCATGCGCCCGAAGATTTGTATGCGCCTCAACAGCCATACGCCTTTGACTTTTTTTTTATCACAGAAGTCAAGTCGCTGCATGCGCCTCCCCAGCCATGTGACCAAAATATGTGCCTCAAAAGCTATGCGCCCAGACTAGTTTGTGACTCCTGAAGGTTACGATCTAAGTCTTCTCGTGCGCCGGATCCCAGGCACAGCTCATCAGATCCTTCTCCACCTAATTCGAGATCTTTGAACCAAGAGCATGCGCCACGTGTCCTTTGACTCGGTTCAGTCTACGAAGGGGTGCTAACCACCCAAGATCTCAGCAACCAAAGAAACCTCCCTACTGCCACGTGTCAGCCCATGATTGCAGCAAGAAGGACTCATCCTACAAATCAGGGCACATCATCCATGCACCCTCCGCAACAACCACCACGTGGCATTCCTACGCGTAGGCGCATCCTACATATACGCGCATGAGCAGCCCCAACCGGCTGCCTATAAAAAGAGGGACCATTCCTTCTTCCAAAGAGGGAGACATACACATAACGAGATCATCAGAGTTACAGAGGCGTACGTCCACTCACAGAGATCGGAAGAGACACTCAACGTCTTCTTTCCCTCCACAAGCTCCGGCATCCAGAGCAACCCAGACCTTCAGAGAACATAAAATTGTCGTCAGATCGTCAATGGAGTCAACGTAATACCACTCACTCCATCGACACAGGACCCAGATAAAAATAAAACTGTACTCCTAGGACTACATCTGAGTCCTACATTGTAACATTGTTCTGTTTGTGATTAAAATTTTAATTCAAAGAGTTTAATAGCAAACAAGCTGGCGACTCTGCTGGGGAGTTCTTTCTCCTCCGATGAGAAAGTTGTGTCACAATCTGACGACGTGAAAGTGGGCTCCTCCCACAAGACATTAGTCGTACGCCTCAATCAACAGTCGTATGAGGAGTTCATCTCTGAAGGCTGAGCAAGTCCTTCGAAGCGGCTGCCGAAGCCAAAGAAGACTCGCCAAGCCTGGGTACGTGTCATGCCCCGCTCCCGTAGGAGCGATCGTCCTCGCTAAGGCGTGATGCTGCACGAGCCTAGATTGCGCTCGTGCAAGGCGGCTTCCATAACGGTCGATTTTTGCGACTGCGATGGGGTTGTCGCACATAAGTCCCATGCAGAGACATTGAATAATAGCAGCAGAATTTAGAAAGCAAACACAAGTCATTGCAAAACACTCTTTTATTGATATTGAAACAAATGTTACAATGGGGCGTAAGGCCAAGATTATAAGTCTCTCAAGCTCACTCATCTCACATTACAAGTCACTCAACTCTCTTATCTCTCAATACAAGTCTTGAACCAGCGGAAGCTTCAGAAAGCGACGTCCATACATTATGTCCTGTATAAGTCTTGAATACATGCGACCGCACGCTTCGAATCGCCAAGGAACTCCGTACCTCGACGCATCCAAGCGAGCTCTGTGCTACGAGCTTCTACCTGTGCCTGTACATAAAAACTATGTGGGTGTCAGTACTCAACTGTAATGGTGGAATGAGCTCCTCGCCCACCCATATAAAACCAATACGTTAGATTTACTTTATGCAACATAGTCCCTTCTTATCAATTGTCTTTCTTCTCTTGCCTTATGATCAATTTTAGGACCGAAGCCTTGGCCTATTTTGTGTCTCTAGACCATCCCGTGCTTGCAACAACAACATCGACCCAACAACGTTAACCTATCAAGTCGTGCTTGTCTTTTGGCCAAAATCAGAGACGCAACTATGCGATAAGACTCCATTCTCGTGTGACCGTGCTATAAGTCCTTGTTGAGGCCGTGCCTCGCAACTCAATGAGACTCAATCATATCGCTGCCTCGCGGCCCTTCGCTACTAAATCATCAACTGACCCATCCAACTTGTGAACTAAGTGTCACTCGACCAACTTTGCCTTGCGGTGTTTCCTGACTTAAACTCAAGACAACTCAAACCAACTTATGCGACTTATATGCCGACAACTCAAGACTCGATGCCACATCTCGTGCCGAAGCACGGTGTCTTCGTTGCAGCCAAATCTTAGACCCAACATTTTGTGTTCCAACTGTACACACACATTCAACTCGACTCCTTGATATACTGCACTCAATACTCGACTCTTTCCAAAAGCATACACGCGGATCGCCGCCCATGCCGACTCATCTATATGAACTAGTCACTAGCGCCCAGCGCTATAATGGACTCCTTTTGAGCTTTTGATTAGACGGACGCTCCTTGCTAGCGCGAGTAGCTAGCTCCGCTGCAAGTTCCCGCTAACCCGTGCGATCATCCAGTACAGCTACGAATGTCTCCATCGCAACGGTGCCCATGGGCCGCCTGGGTCACCGTTCGAGAAACAGATTTTATTTTACCTTGTACAAGTTATCCAATGACCATGCAAGACTCGACTCGAACTGACGTCTCACACAGTCAATCTACTTCTAGTGTTACCATCTCTTTCAGGGCTAAGTTCAATACTTCTCACATCTGAGACCTTGCCTCGGCGACCCAGTCGCGAGCATTCTTCTTTCTTGTCCTATCATTTCACTCAACTCAAGAACAACTATTTGAAGCACTTTCCAAACTCAATAATTCAACCGTGGCCCGTGCCTTAAAATACTAAGTCCGTGCCATCGTGTCTTAAACCAACTTGAAACTCTATGTGACACCACCGCTCAAGTCATACTCTATATGACGGGTCTTACGATCGTGAGACTATGTGGTTATACCCAGCCGTAGAACTCATAGGACCGTTCTTGCTACTACTCCTGATAGCTTAGCATAACTTGTCTAACTTACTTTGCAACGACTTGATGAGCAAAGGCTGCATCATGCTTTGCGTCGTGGGAACGTGCCGTGCACGCATTCGACTTTGAACAACCAAGTTATTTGGGGTGCCTAGAATTATGCCACAAGCCGTGCAATACAACTTAATCCGTCGGCGAGCAGAGGCTATGCCACGCCTTGGGCGAAGAGACTGTGCATGCTTTATGAAGCATTTATGCGGGCGACGCCTATGAATTTGGCTAACTCTTAGCTTGTGGCGAAGATCAACTTTTCCTTCTCCCAAGCAATGGGACGAAGGACCGAGTGCCATTTTCAAAGCACGCCGTGCACCAACTCTAAGCCGACCGTTGGACCTTTCCATATTCTAACTTAATTCGACCTGTCGGGATTATTTCCTTTAGCTATATGGATTCGTCTATTTTATTATCAAGCCTACTTTTGCAAGTTAAAAACATGCGATTTATTATGTGAAGGCAAAGATAAGGCGAGTTCACCGAAACTATCCCACCTGAGCGAGCGGTCGCCTTGACCGAGCGATGTCTTCGAACAGCCGTTGCAAGGCTAAGTCCGAATGCCGTCGGCGTTCCGATTCCTTCGATTGATTGAGCGGGACGGGATACTACATCATACACCACTCAGAAAAAGTTTCGACCTCGAAACTAACTGAGTATACTTATCGTCTTATAACTTGATTCAACGTTCAAGGACTCTCGCACACCCTACTCCTATGCGTTTCTCAAATCCGAGCCACGCTCGTGCTACCCAAAATCTTTTCTTCAAAACTCTCGATCTCAAAATCCTCGACACTTTCCCGTTCCTCAAGTCTTATTTGAATTTAACGCATCACTTAGTATGGATCGTGCACATATTTTAGGCGTCCCCAAAATACATGCATTTTAGCCAAGCCTCGTGATAGCGAATTCTGCCATTACCACTCGAGTCGAATCGTGCACATATTCAAGCATCCCTGATATACATGCATGTCAGCCGAGGCTCATGAGTGGTATTTTCATATTCCAGAATCATTCCATTCATCAATACCAATATCCCAACCAATCAATCCTCAAGATCACTCGCACCGATGCTAACTCTCGCAATATGGAAGTCTTGCCTAACTGCTAGGCTATGTCTTTCTGTCAGTATTGGAATCATAGTTCCCAAACAACGATATCAACACTGACACCATCCTAAGGTCAAACCAAGTTGATAGTACGGGGTTTTCTACCCAAGCTTGTATCACTCCGATTTCTAAACTTCGAGTATAGATTTCCTACACACATCCCAAAGTTCATCGCACGGGATATGAGTCATCCAGCAAAGCCATCCTACGATAACTCACGTTCAACCAATTTCACGACGTATCAAAATCGCTCATTCAATAAGTCATCTTGTATAGTCTATCCCTTCAAACACGTTCAATATAGTTCGTCTATCAATCCTTCTTAATTCAAGCACGCTATGACGCAATTCGTCGTTAACCAAAATTTCACATTCCATATTTCCTAAGTCATTTATTCTAATTTACGTAATCGATCATGAGGTCACCTAGCTTAACAATATGTTGTGTCCCGATCTCACGCGATTCAGATTATCCATGGTGGGCATGAATCATCATGCACGCTCCCGCGGGATAATCATCCTCATCGAAACGTAACTCTTGTTTTGTGTCTAGACTAATTCATTCTCGATGTGCGGACTGGACCTACTCAATCTTCAAGTTTTATTCATTCGTCAATCACAAGTCCTACAAATCCTCGAATTCACCTTCGCATCAAGCCAACAAGTCGTGACAAATCAAAGTTGTCGCGTCCTGATTTTTTGAGTTTGATCATTCCCGCGACATCAATCACCATGTCAGCGCTCACGCGGAACGATCGCCCCAAATCCGACGTAACGCATGTGCGAGGCTAGAGTTGCACTCGTGCAAGACAAGACCGTCGACGTTGTGGCTATCAACGTAACCATCAAGACACGATCATTTTCATCCAACATTCATCTCAATCAAAATCCTAAGTATAGCATCCGACCGAACAATAACATTTGCACGATCGTCATTCGCCGATTCAGAGTATCCCCGAGTTATCGCATATCGATCTTTGATTCGCCTCAATGCCATCGACGATATGCGTAACTTGACAATCTTCCTTTGCAACCAATTTTGAATCGTACGAATGATGATATCATCCGACTGGATAATCTCCTCAACATTCAAGTTCAACTTCAATCATTATCCCTCGAATCATTCACAACATCAATTTTTTCAAATCCAAATTCACGTATTGATCATCCGTCTATCTTAAGTCATCGAACAATATTTTTCTTCGAATCACATCATTCCTTGCTAACTCAAATCATCGAGCAACATCCATTCCAATCCTCAGAGTCATTTTCAAACATTCGAATCAAAATTTTTATGTACGTTATCTTTCAGTCGTGCTAACTTTGTGTATACGATCCCTATCAATTTCTTCGATCAAGTCATCCATTCGCTACACCTTAACTTTTTCTCGATTTTACTTCACCTACTCAATCATTTTCGCGTTTCATACTCGCACAATCTTCAATCCCGTGCACGTTCCGTGTGCGTCAATTTCTCGGTTTTTCGAATCAACCATCGTCAAATTGTAAGACTATAACTTGTTCAATGATACTCAATCTATGACTTTGCATACACACGATGTTCGTTGATAGACTCATTGATACCCCGAATCCTCAATTGATCGATCGACATCCCTGAGGCTATCGCATAAACCACTCAGGGATGAAGTCATTTAACTAATCCTCAACTATCATTCGAATCAAAATTGGCTTCTTTAAATTTTTCGTTCGAACCCTTCTTCAATTTTTAAATAAGCTCATCTATATCGCATCGACGTTATCGTCGCTCAATAGCACCCCTATCGATAGTCATCTCATTTACTCAATTGAGTCCAACTCATTATTGCTCAACACTATTTAATTCTCGCACTCGAATTTTCTAAGGTCGATGCAACTTTGGTGTATATGCCCAGCCCGACTTCGCCAACCGTGCTTACGCAAACCATTTGAGAGAGAGCGCACCAACGATATCAACTTTGCGGAAGCAACATTTCAGAGTTTACGGAAACAACAGAGTTAAAGAATTCAATCGGTAGTCCAAGGACATAAAGCCGTGCTCTGATACCATTATGTCACGCCCCGCTCCCGTAGGAGCGATCGTCCTTACAAAGGCGTGATGCCGCACGAGCCTAGATTGCGCTCGTGCAAGACGGTTCCATAACGGCCGATTTCAGCGGCTGCGACGGGGTCGTCGCACAGAAGTCCCAAGCAGAGACATTGAATAATAGCAGCAAAATTTAGAAAGCAAACACAAGTCATTGCAAAAAACCCTTTTATTGATATTGAAATAAAGGTTACAATGGGGCGCAAGGCCAAGATTACAAGTCTCTCAAGCTCACTCATCTCATATTACAAGTCACTCAACTCTCTCTCATCTCTCAATACAAGTCTTGAACCAGCGAAAGCTTCAAAAAGCGACGTCCATACATTATGTCCTGTATAAGTCTTGAATATATGCGGCCGTACACTTCGAATCGCCAAGGAACTCCGTGTCTCGACGCATCCAAGCGAGCTCCGCGCCACGAGCTTCTACCTGTGTCTGCACATAAAAACTATATGGGTGTCAGTTCTCAACCGTAATGGTGGAATGAGCTCCTCGCCCACCCATACAAAACCAACACGTTAGATTTACTTTGTGCAACATAGTCCCTTCTTATCAATTATCTTTCTACTCTTGCCTTAGGATCAGTTTTAGGACCGACGCCTTGGCTTATTTTGTGTCTCTAGACCATTCCGTGCTTGCAACAACAACGTCGACCCAACAACGTTAACCTATCAAGTCGTGCTTGCCTTTCGACCAAAATCAGAGACGCAACTACGCGATAAGACTCCATTCCCGTGTGACCGTGCTATAAGTCCTTATTGAGGTCGTGTCTCGCAACTCAATGAGACTCAATTATATCGCCGCCTCGCGACCCTTTGCTACTAAATCATAAACTGACCCATCCAACTGGTGAACTAAGTGTCACTCGGCCAACTTTTCCTTGCGGCATTTTCTGACTTAAACTCAAGACAACTCAAACCAACTTATGCAACTTATATGCCGACAACTCAAGACTTGACGCCACATCTCGTGCCAAAGCACGGTGCCTTCCTTACAGCCAAATCTTAGGCCCAACATTTTGTGTTCCAACTGTACACACACATTCAACTCGACTCCTTGATATACTGCACTCAATACTCGACTCTTTCCAAAGGCATACACGCGGATCGCCGCCCATGCCGACTCATCTATATGAACTACTCACTAGCGTCCAGCGCTATAATGGACTCCTTTTGAGCTTTTAATTAGACGGACGCTCCTTGCCAGCACGAGTAGCTAGCTCCGCTGCAAGTCCCCGCTAACCCGTGCGGTCATCCAGTACAGCTACGAATGTCTCCATCGTAACGGTTCCCACGGGCCGCCTGGGTCGCCGTTCGAGAAACAAATTTTATTTTACCTTATACAAGTTGTCCAATGACCATGCAAGACTCTACTCAAACTGACGTCTCACACATTCAATGTACTTCTAGTGTTACCATCTCTTTCAGGGCTAAGTTCAACACTTCTCACATCTGAGACCTTGCCTCGATGACCCAGTCGCGAGCATTCTTCTTTCTTGCCCTATAATTTCACTCAACTCAAGAACAACTATTTGAAGCACTTTCTAAACTCAACAATACGCCCCTCACAGGGAACACATGTGCTATGGTCACCATCAACTGTTGTTGCAAGACAACAGTCCCACCACAAAGGCAGTCTGTGTTCCAGCGACTGCAATCGTCAATACCCCTCCGACGTCGCCTCGGGAAGAAGGTGCCAATTGAAGAGGAGCCGGAACTAAAGGTTGCTTCTTGCAACGTAGTCTCTAACCCCTCATCAATCCGAAAGACGACTGGCAACTCCTCGACCTCGTCCTCATCCAAGAGCCAGCCGAGGAAGACCAAGGTGACTATCCCATCCTCGGGAGTGTTTGAAGGCACCCGGGCGAGAAAGAAGATTTTAGAAGAAGTAATAGCTGGGGGTAGTCAAGCCCTTGTTGATCCTCATAAGACGAAGTCGAACAGATCAACCTTGGGGATGGGTCTTCTTCCAAACCTATCTTCATCAGCAAGAGTCTAAAAGGAAGAGACCGGGAGTCTTTAGTCCAATAGGCCAAAGAATACATCGACGTCTTCGCCTGGAGCTACGAAGATATGCTGGGACTTGATCCCCAGATCGTGATGCATAGACTTATCATCTTACCTGATGCCAAGCCTATAAAGCAGCAATAACGATGTTTTCGTCCTGACATCATGAACGATATCGATCAAGAGGTGGACAAGCTTTAGAGCAGCGGGTTCATTTGTGAAGAGCAACATCCGGATTGGGTGGCCAACGTCGTCCCTGTTACCAAGAAGAATGGGATGATACGAGTCTGCATCGACTTCAGAGATCACAATACTGCTTGCCCGAAAGACGAATTTCTGCTTCCAATCACTGACGTAATGATCGACAATACATGTGGCTTCGAACGCATGTCTTTCATGGACGGGTATTCGGACTACAACCAGATCAAAATGTTCCCCGATGATGCAAAACACACGTCATTCAAGACTCCGAAAGGAGTTTTCTGCTACACAGTGATGTCCTTTGGTTTGAAGAACGCTGGTGCTACGTACCAACGAGCTATGAGTACCATCTTCCGTCAATATCTACGCAAAACAGTTAAATGCTATGTTGATGATATCGCCATCAAGAGCCATCTCAAAGGTGATCACTTACAAGACCTAAAGACAGTCTTCGATCTCACGCGAGCGCATCAACTCAAGGCATTCATGTCGACCCTGAGAAGACCAAAGCTATCATTGACATGAACCCTCCGAAGAACCTCCGGAAACTTCGAGGCCTGCAAGGGCGTCTTGCATACATCCGAAGGTTTATAGCAAATCTTTTCAAAAAATGTCAACCCTTCACCCATCCCATGAAGAAGGGAGTTTTCTACGTCTGGACAAAAGAATGCCAGAAAGCTTTTGACGATATCAAAGCTTACCTGACGAGCCCGCCAGTCCTAGTGGCACCCGTCGCCGGCAGACCATTTCTCCTCTACGTTCGTGCCATGGATCATTCCCTCGGCGCTTTGTTGGCTCAGAACAACGATGCAGGCTACGAGCAAGCTATCTACTACCTTAGTAGGACAATGATCAGGGCTGAACATCGGTACAACCCCGTCGAAAAGGAATGTTTGGCTTTGGTGTTCGCCATCCAGAAGACTCGCCATTACGTTTCGGGCCAGACAATTCATGTCATCTCCCGAGTCAATCCACTCAGGGTTCTCATGACGAAGCCGGGATCATTGAACTCCCGACTAGCTACATAGGCAATCCTGTTGACACCGTATAACATGGTATTCGTCCCACAAAAAACCGTCAAGGGCCAAGCTCTAGCCGACTTTTTAGCCGCGCACCCGATCCCAGAGTCCTCCAGACTCTATGAAGACATCCCGGATGAAGTCCAAGAATCAAACGGCGCTGAAGAAAACTCCATCTGGCGGGTGTTTTTTGATGGTGCTTCGAGAATAGGCCCCAAAGGCCAAATTATCGCAGGAGTGGGGGTGGTCTTAGTCTTCCCCGATCAGCTGGTCATCCAGCGTGCTTACTCCCTTTCAAAGCCGTGCTCCAACAATGTTGCCGAGTACAACGCTCTTATCATGGGACTCTAGTTGGCGTAAAAACTGGGGGTGGATCATTTGCAAGCTTATGACGACTCAAAACTTGTCGTTAACCAGATCCGAGGGCAGTACGAAGTTCGTCATGAAGATCTGGTTCCTTACCATGAAGTTGTATTGAATATTATCTCAACCTTCACCAAGTTCTTCATAGAACACGTACCTCGGCTACAAAACCTGGAGGCTGACGCTCTGGCTGGCCTCGCAGCTTCATTAGCAGCACCCCTCGGGACTCAACACTACGTCACGATAGTTGGTCGAGACTTGGTCTGTCCTAAAAACAACCTATGCACACAAATAGCCCATACAATGACGACAAGTGCCGGTGTTAACATCCGAGACTGGAGGTTTCCATTCATCGACTTTGCTGTCTATAGAATTCTTCCAGAAGACCTGAAAGAAGCCATCTCGGTCAGAAGGCGTTCCCTTCGATTTTGTTATGATACAGCTACTAAAATGTTGTACCGACGTTCCTACGATGGACTTCTCCTTCGATGTCTATCCAACGAAGAAGCAGCCGAAGCCTTTCGAGAAGCTCAGGATGGAACTTGCAGGGCTCACCAACCCGGGCCTAAGT
Source organism: Iris pallida (assembly GCA_029216955.1). Classification (NCBI taxonomy): domain Eukaryota; kingdom Viridiplantae; phylum Streptophyta; class Magnoliopsida; order Asparagales; family Iridaceae; genus Iris; species Iris pallida. The sequence goes on from JANAVB010027195.1 coordinate 7,059,234, forward strand.
TGCAGGATCGACTGCGATGCATGGGTTACTACTGGCCAACCATGGCAGCCGACGCCGTCGACTATGCTAAAAAGTGCCATGCTTGCCACCTACACGCCGACTTTATCCATACACCATCGGAACCACTACATCCTACGGTCGCCTCCTGGACCTTTGAAGCTTAGGGCATGGACATGGTGGGACCTATCACCCCTCCTTCATCGAGGGGACATCGCTTCATCCTAGCCATCACCGACTACTTCTCCAAATGGGCAGAAGCAGTTCCACTGACGAAAGTAAAAAAGCTCTAGGGTGATCAGCTTCATCAAGCATCATGTCATCTACCTTTTCGGGGTACCCTATAGGATTATCCACGACAATGGTCCACAGTTCATCAGCCATGCTTTCAGCAGATTCTGTGACAAGAATCGTATTCAGAATGTTGCATCAACCGCCTACAATCTGGCAGCGAACGGATTGGCCGAGGCTTTTAACAAGACTATCGTCATGCTACTCAAAAAGGTCGTGTCATCCAACAAATGCGAATGGGACAAAAAGCTCGGCGAATGCCTTTGGGCCTACCGTACAACGGTACGGACTCCAACGGGCAACACACCATTCTTCTTAGTCTACGGGAGCGAAGTGATACTGCCTCTCGAGATCCAGATACCCTCACTCCGTGTAGCAATCACAAACCAATTGACAGAAGAAGAGAATCAGCATCGTCGTCTGCGAGAATTGGAGGCACTTGACGAAAAATGTCTCCTAGCTCAGCAGCGTATTGAACTCTATCAAGCCAGTATATCACAGGCTTTCAACAAAAAGGTCAAGCAGAGGACTTTCCAAGTAGGCGACCTGGTCCTGGCAGTCAGGAGGTCGATGGTGTTGACTCACAAAACACCAGAAAAGTTCAAGCCCAAGTGGGAGGGACCTTTCATCTTAGAGACGGTATACTCAAACGGTGCTTACCGCCTCGCCCGACCAAACGGGGACTTGTTCATGATGCCCATCAACGATAAGTTCCTAAAGAAGTACTATTTTTGACATCTTTTCGATATGTACTTCCATCTCTACCCAGCAAGGGAATCAGTGGACCTGATCATCAGAGCTCACATACACCTCCCTTTCATAAAATCTTATGTTTTCGGAACCCAGTTGTTGCGTAGCATTCTATCCTCAGTAGAAGAACAACCACGTCCACATTTTCTCTGAGTTGCTCCTCTACGCCCTACAAAAAAGAATCTTACACTACGTAGGATTGCGCTACTTGTCATGTTTACCATGTCCACATTACCTCTGAGTAAACATCCCGTACAGACAACCCCTGTATTACCGTACATCGATCGCAGAACTTCCATGTCCATATTACCTCTGAGTAGTTCCGAGTATCCCCCCAGAGTCACTCCTACCATGTCCAAAACACCTCTGAGTAGGAAGATTCCGTCATTTGAACCCCATATTTGCCACGTCCACATTATCTCTGAGCAAACATGTCCGTCCTCTCAAACTTATCTGTACTTAAAAACTAAGGTGCGCAAAAGATAATAGGTCCACACAAATCGCTAGTTCATAACAGTAAAGATGAATACACCAAAAAATTCTTTATTTTTTACATTCAAAAGTAAAGGATTACATCCCCAGCAAAGTTGCCAAAAATAAAAACAAAACAAATAAAATAAATAAAAAAGAGAGAGACTACAATCCCTAAGCATCACTGGGATTGGCAGAGAGCTCTTCGATCCGATGCTTCAAGTCTTTAGCCCGAGTCCCCACAGTCACCAAGACTCGGCGTTCAGCTTCTTGACGCATCACCTCCACAGCCTCAGAAGCGGTATCATTCTCGTACTTAGCGTCCAACTCTTGCCGCTGGCAGGTCAGAAAAAGAATATGGCGGGTAAAAACTGCTTCTTCCTCCTTGGATGCTACGTGCTCAGCCTGGGCTCGCTCAGCATCTAGCAAAAGTTGGGCTCGCTGGTCTTCAAGAAGGCGAATCTTGGCAGTGACCTCTGATATACTAGCATCCAATGAGGCCCGCAGCTCTGCCTTCTCCTGCGTGGACTGAGATAGTCTTTCCGCCGCAGCCTCAGCATCGGCCACCTCGTGGTCCCAGATGGCCACCGTGGCCTGATAAGACGACTTAACATCAGCTATCAATTTCTTCTTTTCTACTTCTATCAGAGCAGAAAAGTCATTCCGTCGAATACTCTAAAGTTCGGAAAGATGCTGGTCGAGCTCAGCCACCGACACCTCCAGAATCTCAGCCATATGGTCATGGCCCCGGTGGGAACGTATCAGACTAATGTAAGGGAGCGCCATGACTTTTGCCGTCGCGAAACTCCCGTTCATATTCAATACCGTTGATACCCCTTTCTGTAGCATTTTATAGACCGCCTCAACGGCAAACTGCACATATTCATTCGCGTCTGCCAACACTGAGGCGTCATAACAGGGATTGGAGGAGCTGTCGTAAAAGACGGTGCATCTGAGGCTGAGGAAGGTCCCCCGATGAGCCGCGGAGCCGGAACCTCAATGTCAGTAGGTCCTTCCCCACTGACAGTACAGATCTCGTAGTCAGCTGAGGAAGCTAGAGGGACACAACACTGTCCCCCAAGTGGAAGGAGCAGGAGGAGTGTCCTCGATTACAGGGCCCTTGCCCTTATCAGAGTCAGTGACGGATGGTCCCCCGACATCCGGTTGATGGTATTATCCCTGGCAGGGGCAGGGCGGCTCTCCCTTTCGTTCGAAGCGACAAGGTCCGCCCCTGACAGTTCAACTTCCCTCGGAGTCGGGCTCGAAAAATGAATCTCATCACCCGCATCAGCTCCCCCTACAGGGACGGGTGTAAGGCTCGACAGTGATGCCGACCCTACCGCATCAACCCCCACTTCCGAGGCAGGGGTAGGGCTTGGCCACAAGGCCTCGTGTACGACCAGTGCCTCGGCACCACAACCGGGAAGAAGCCCGGTCGACAAATTCTTGCCGGAGATGTCTCCGCTAAATACGATCTCTCTGGCAGCTGGTTCAACATCCTCCTGCGAGCAATCGTCAAAAGAAGATGAGCTCCATTCTTCTTCCTCGTCTGAAAGGACTTTTTCCACAACTTCCTTTGGGGCTCCGACGCTTTCAGGCACCCCCTTAACGGTTGGTTCTACTCCCGGTCGAGGCTCCACGCCGCCCTCCTGATGGATCGACCGAGAGACCTCAGCAACCTGAGGCGCTAGTACATCTTTAGCTTCCCTTCTAACATAATTTGGAGACACCAAAATCTCTACAGAAGCGACATCATCAGCGCTCCCCTCCCTGGGAGATGCTGTAATCGGAGGAATGCGCTCGTCGGAGGAGCTCGCCACCTCCTTCGGTCTGCTAATGCCCAATTTCGAAACCCGGGGTTTCTTCTTCGACACCTCCTACGAAAAGAGGACATAAGTCACAAAAAATCAAAGAATAAACTAGACTATGTGGGACGTCTTTATCTTTGGGGGAGCTGATTCCGTTGGTACTACAGGTGGCACTTCTGGAGCTCCTACCTTCGGAGTCGTAGCTTTCCTCGGCCTCTTCGGCACAGACGAACCGACCTTCGTGCCAGCCCACCTCTTTCCAGCTGGGGGCTCTTCCTGAGTACCCTCCGTTGATGTTGCAGCAGCAGCCCGATAACCTGCAACCACTAGTGGATGATATGACCGGGCCACCGCCAGCATGTTTTTCGTTGCCTCTAGCTGAGTGCCAACGATGAAACTAGTCTCCCGGTCATATTCAGGGAACACAGTGTTCATGGCGCAATACAGCTTAACAGTCGAATACAAGATCTACGGCCGAGGCTTGTGAACTGGCGTAGTAAAACGAACTCCTGTGCATCCATTGTTGTAATATTATCAACCCCGGGCTCCATCCAGTAAACTTCCAACAAACCCCAGACTATTACTGGGGTTCCTTAACATTAGCTGGGTGTAACCAAACTGACGTATAAACCGGCTTGGCAAATACGGCTCCAGATAACACTTATTCTTGTTACGGTAGACCAAATGGGAAGGCCGAATACTCTACAACCAGCAAAACCCCCATGTCGGCAGGGCAATCGCATCCTCACCGGAGTCTTCCAATTCTTGGTCAGCCTCGAAATCTATGAAGACGGGATTGACCTTGGTGATCTCCCACCCCTGAAGATAGGGAAAACCCTCCTACAGACAGGGACACCGGTGTGCAGCCTCTTCCTCTTATAGAAGCGACGGATAAAGGTGTCACTTACAACATGATCGTCTTCAGGTCCCGGGCTTATCACATTTGGATGATGCAGAATCAACCATCCCATCAGATAATGGAACGGTAGCTCAGCTCGGGGAAAGTTGTCTTTCTTGCCCCTCTCATGGACCACATCGTCAGCAAAATCTCTCAAACCTCGCAGCAGGTTACACACCGTTGCGGGAAGGAGAGCCAGAGGACGACCAAAAACCAGTTTTACCGTAGGCAAAATGAGGTTCATGCTCACTCTCTCTACAGATCTAGATCCGCCCGAGAACACATAGTCCCGGAGCCATATCATCAAGTAGGCGGTCAACACTGCATTGGAAGACATCGGGTGCACGTAATGCCAGAAACAACTGTATACGTCGTCACTACTTTTGTTTGAATGAGGAGTCTTCTCGCCTAGTCGGCTCATTTCGGAGGTTACCTCCGCGTGATTTAGTCCCTGCGGAGTCTTAAACCGAATCTTGGAAGGGTCCGTCAGGTCCTGCTTGAAGACATAATCCCTCCAAGAAGTCACATGGGGCTGTGACCGCCCTTATCCTTCCGTTGCATCAGATAATGGTGGCTCACCACCTCCTTAAAAACAGCCATCATCTCTGAGTCATTGTCTTCCATGACATGGATCTCTTCATTTGTCAGAAAATATTCCTCATACGGCTCCGAACCCCAGGGAAGCTTGGACACCTCATACATCTCATGGAGGGCCAATCCTAACTCCCCCACTGGAGTAAAGAAAGTGCTAGTCTGGGTGTTGAACATTCCAGGAGAGCAAGAAACATATACCGATTAAGGTAGACACCTGCTTGGGTGGCACGAAGAGCGGCGGTCATCCCAATCACTTTGAGTTCAGTCTTGAACTTCGACAACACCCAAAGGGTCAGCTCGTTCCACTTCGACACGTGGTGACACCAGCCCTCAACCCGAAAACCTTCTTTCGGATACATAACCTTCGATGTTAGCATCCGACTTGCAAAGGTCGAAGCACCAAAGGCGAAGGTGTCAGGAGGAACATCAGTATAAAGGCTCCTAGGGCGCAAAGTTCGACAATGGTATGAGGTCCCGGCTTGCGAGGCGGCCAAGGTATCCCTTTGATTCTAAGTAACATCAATACAAAGGGTACCCCCCACTGCCCCTCCTTGAGAAGGAGTAAGTTCCCATGGCATCCTCCTCTTGGAAGCCAAACGATAGAAAGCCGTCAGTGGCAATTGACGCTCAAACTGCCGCATGTACAGGGCCACGTCCCTCGTCGTGAAGAACCAGTCTTCCTTGATCTTCAGTATCTTCGCATCAGTGGAGGTCAAGCGATCACCAAACAGAAAGGCAGGCTTCAAGAAAGTCACATTCTCGGATTCAACAGATTTTAGTTTGTCGGTCTCTATCATACTTTAGAAAAAAATAGGCGAGTGATCCCGGATTTGTAGCATTCTCTCGGAAGGCTGATTCAGCATGATAGCAGCCTTCGCTTGGTTAGTAACCTCCTCGCTGAAGTCAACCCCCATTTGGAAAAGGGAAGCATCCAGAAGGACTTCGTAACGCAAGGGGATAGTCATCGACACTGACACAGGAAAAACAAAAGTAAGGCAACAATAAAAAAATTAGAGGCTTTAAGAATACAAAGCATTTGGGGCGCATCAGCAGCCTGGTGCATCATCAGGGCCTAAGCCCATGCGCATCAGCAGTGAAACTTTGGCGCATAACCAGGGCCCAAGCCCATGCACGTCAGCCGTGAAGCTTTGGCGCATAATCAGGGCCTAAGCCCATGCGCGTCAGCAGTAAAGCCTCGGCGCATAATCAGGGCCTAAACCCATGCGCGTCAGCGAAATAGCCTCAGCACATCATCAGGACAGAAGTCCATGCACGTCAGCAACAAAGAATTAGGGCACAGTAATAGGATGCAAGTCATCCGTGTGCCCCAAACTCGTCTAAAATGTTGGAGACCACAAAGAGAGAAGGCACCCACCTGTCACCGCTGGCCGAATGTCGGTGGGAGTCACAGTGACGACGGAGCGTCCTCCTCGTCAAAATACATCGGTTCCTTACCCCGGCCTTGTCCTCTGCCAGTGCCACTGTGTGGGGTTTTGGGAGCCATCTCATAAAAGAAGTTAGGGTTTTTTGAAAGAAGAACTCTAAAAGAAGGAAGCAAAGAGAGGAAGGACTCTCTCTCTCTCCACCAGACGCCTATTTATAGGCTCGGGCATACACGGAAACCGATGAAGGGTAACGTCAGCCATTGCTTTGGGCACCATGAAAGGATTGCTGCGGATATCCAAAAGATCATCATTAATCTTTTCGTTAATTCCGAAGCGTTATCATCTGCATTTAAAACTGAGAGGAGCGTGCGCCTCATCAATGATGCGTGGAGCAATCATGCGCCCCGAATAGTCATGCGCCCCAATGAAGACACCACCATGCTTCTTATTCAAAGTATTCCAAATCTTCAGAAACTTTTGAAAACTTTGAAGGGGGTCTTGTAGAAGCATAAAAATTTCAGGCGCATCAACTACCCAAGTCAACATGCACCAAAAATATCATAAAACAGTAAAAGAGTAGCAGCATAAATGGGCTTTTTTATTTCATAAAAGTATGTTACATGACTAAAGACTCTTTTTACATAGAAGACTCTTTTTATGAAGAAGAAATCAAAAAAGCCTAAAGCTACGCTTCATCCAGGCGCATCTCAGCTAGGCGCATCTCTTCAGCATCTCAGCTACGCGCATCTCTTCAGCGTCTCAGCTAGGCGCATCTCTTCAGCGTCTCAGCTAGGCGCATCTCTTCGGTGTCTCAGCCAGGCGCATCTCCTCGGCGTCTCAGTCAGACACATCTCTTCGGCGTCTCAGTTAGGCGTATCTCTTCAGCGTCTCAATCAGGAGCATCATGAAGTCTCAGCATATGCGCTCTACTTCGACCCGATCAAGTGCTTCGGCTAATGAAGCAGTTATTAAGCATAATAAGGGTGGGCAACCAACCCCACTCTAGCAAGAGGAAGAGCTCTCCAAAGCCTAAGGAAGATGGGAGACCACAATTCTGATCTGGGGCTCTTCCAGCATAACGAAGACGGGACTCAAACGTCCCGATCTTTGGATGCAACAGGCACCTTTGGCCTGTATCGGGACCCCACGATCCCGACTTTTGGATGTAACAGTTACCTTTATGAGTGCGTACGAAGATGACTCGACGCATCTTCACCCTCGGGAGCGTCTTGTCAACGGAATGTACTCGAGCGAAGAAGTTCATCTCCATTCGGAAAGACGAGAGAGAACGAGAAACAAACTCTCTTCTTGTTGTTATTTAAAGACCGGGCAAATCAAACCCATGCGCCAAGTGGCGGGCTCTCCGAATTCCGTACAATGAATTTGTATATATGATGATGAACCTATCCCTTCGAATTCAGCCAGGTCAAAACGGCTATTTAAAGCACTCGAAGAACTCAACAGTCAGACCAATGAAGATACGCCATGCAACAGACGTACCCATCAGCACCAAGTGCCTCATAAGGATGTGCCCCACGCGTCCCTATATGCCTAGTGGAACGCAGATTAATGCGCCCACTCAAAAGCTCATTGCCCGTCAAGAGCATTAAATGCTGAAGTCTGAGACGACAACACCCATGCCTCGATGACAGAGCGGCAACAGCTTTTACAAAAAATAAAGTGCAACTGACGTCAGCATCATCATTACTTTCCTCTGTTGGTTACAAGCCACGTGGCTGACCAACCACTTGCAGCCATGCGCCCGAAGATTTGTATGCGCCTCAAAAGCCATGCGTCTCTGACTTACGTCTGATCACAAAAGTTAAGTTGTTGCATACACCTCCCCAGCCATGTGACCAAAATATGTGCTTCAAGCCATACGCCCAGACTGGTTCGTGACTCCTGAAGGTTACGAGCTAAGTCTTCTCATGCGCCGGATCCCAGGCGCAGCTCATCAGATCCTTCTCCACCAAATTCGAGATCTTTGAACCAAGGGCAAGCACCATGTGTCCTTTGACTCGATTTAGTCTACGAAGGGGTGCTAACCACCCAAGATCTCAGCAACCAAAGAATCCTTCGCCATGTGTCAGCCCACGATTGCAGCAAGAAAGACTCATCCCATAAATCAGGACGTATCATCCATGCACCTTCCGCAGCAACCACCACGTGGCATTCCCACGCATAGGTGCATCCTACATATGCGCGCATGAGCAGCCCCAACCGGCTGCCTATAAAAAGTGGGATCATTCCTTCTTCCAAAGAGGGAGACATACACATAACGAGAACATCAGAGTTACAGAGACGCACGTCCACTCACAGAGATCGGAAGAGACACTCAACGCCTTCTTTCCCTCCGTAAGCTCCGGCATCCAGAGCAACCCAGACCTTCAGAGAACCTAAAATCGTTGTCAGATCGTCAACGGAGTCAACGCATTACCTTTCGCTCCATCGACACAGGACCCAGATAAAAATAAAAGTGTACTCCTAGGACTACATCTGAGTCCTACATTGTAACACTGTTCTGTTTGTGATTGAAATTTTAATTTAAAGATTTTAATGGCAAACAAATGCCTAGCTAAAATAGAATTGGTCATATATCTGTAGTATTTTCCCACCCCAATGTACAAGTAAATAACACTGAACAATAAACGATGAACTATGAACAATGAACAATCGTGTGTACAACGTGTCAATATAAGAACATGAAGCAAGACAGAAATACAGAGTAAAGAGATCGAATCGGTGTACTTGCCTTGCTCTGGAAGACCGAGACTAATAAAGCATAAATCTGTACGTCCACCTGATTTTTGTACAAGTTGGTTAGGTTCTAAAATGTCAATCTAGCTAATATCACTTAACTAACCAATCACTATGTAAATTAGCCAAATCTACTTCTACTGGCTAGCAAGGAAGCCTAGTAAAATATTATTTAGATAATACTATTATTGTTTGAAATATACTAGAATATTTGCTACCAAAATAGTATAAATGAAATTATAGCAATTATGTACTAGTTTTTGTAAAAAATACCTTAGACTATATTTTTGTTGGCCCATTGGTCATGGTCAAACCTGATTTTAATGATTGATCAAACTCTGTCTCGATTTAAATATAAGTCAATTCAGATGTTTTCCTACGACATTTTGGACACTGCTCAATGATGGATATCTACTATGTTCACGACTGAAGCTGTTTGCCACTCAGAATGTATTTTCTTCAAAGCAATATACTTTTTTATTTTATTGAGTCTAGGAATACATTTTACACCAAGTCGTACTAGCAAATAGGCTATCCTAAAATCGTTTTTGAAAACCTAACCTATCTTTTCAAAATGACCTATGTTTTTGAAAAACACCTATTTTACAAAAAGCTTTTGAAGGACTTTTCAAAAAGCCAAAATTATTTTTCTCAAAATCAACTGGCAGAACCCTAGCAGAATTAGGCCAAAGTTCGGCCAGAGTTCGGCCAAGTTGAATGTTATGTGAACGTTTGATTTTGAACTTGGTCACCCTTCAGTTGCGGTTTGTTACAAAGAGTTCTGTCCGAATTCTGCCCGTATTCTGTCAGAGTTCTATCTTTGGAAAAACTATAAATAGAGAAGGATTTCGATTATTTCAACACACCAATTCACTTTCAGTCTCTTTTCTTCTAAAGCCTACATTTCTTCCAAAGAGTTCTAAAAGCTTCCATTTTTAAATCCCAAGCCAGTTACAATCCTCTAGTCGATTTGCCAGTGCAGTACGGTCTACAAGTTTCAGAGCGATTGTAATCAGAGGCTTGATTGAAGAAACAACTCTTCACAATTGAAGTTGGTCGAGTTCTTCGTATCAAAACTCGCGTCTGTAGAAGTTGCAAGGACTTCGTATAAAAACTTACGAGATTTTCCAATAGTGGATTCAACTGGAAGCTAGAGTTCTTCCGACTGGACTAGTCCTCACAAGAGGAAAACCAGTATAAATCTCAGTGTTTGCGTTTGCCTTCTGATCACCTTTTTATTACTGTCATTTATTTTGTGATTATTATTATATCTGTGATCTAACTGCTAACGAGATTTTTTAATTAGCAATATTCCGCTGCCTACTCTATTCACCCCCTCTAGAGTATTCTGCTTTACGATTTTGTTCCTACAATTGGTATCAGAGCGGGTTATACAGGTAAAGTAAGGTAAAATTGCAGTTATATTCAATTGTTATATAGATCACAGTATTACACATGGCAACAGTAAAATTCACAAGTGAAGGCCAAGCCACAAACAGACCTCCACTGTTTGACGGCACGAATTACACTTATTGGAAAACACGTATGAGTTTCTTTCTGAAATCTCTTGATTTTGACTTATGGTCTGTAGTTATTGATGGCTATAAAAAGCCCCCTCGTATTAATGTTGATGGAGTTTTAGTTGAAAAACCCCATGACAAATATACAGAGGATAAAAAGAAAAAGGCCAGTCTTGACGCACGTGCTATTAACGCTCTATTTTGTGCTTTAGACAGAACTGAATTCAACAGGGTATCTACTTGCACAACATCAAACGAAGTGTAAAAACTTCTCGAAGTAACCCACAAAGGAACAACACAAGTCAAGGAGTCAAAGATCAGCAGACTTACTCAGGAGTACGAGACGTTCAAAATGAAGCCAAGTGAATCAGTCACTCAGATGTTTACAAGATTCTTGGTTATTGCAAATCCGTTGTCTTCACTAGGCAAGGATTACAGTAACCACGAGAAGATTCACAAACTTCTACGAGTTCTTACAAAGAACTGGATTCCAAAGGCTACAGCAATCATTGAAGGGAACGACCTCTCAACAATGTCTCTAGAAACACTCATAGGTAAGCTACTCACTCACGAGTTAGAACTTCAAGACTTTGAAGATGCTACACCAAAGGAGAAGTCAGAAAAGTCGATCGCTCTCAACATAGAAGAACTGTCGAAGACGACTCTGATGACAGCGACTCCGGCTCTGAATATCAAGCTTTCTGGTAAGAAAATTCAAGAAGTTCATGAGATTTAACAGGAGAACAAAAGGCATCAGCAACAACAACAACGAGAAAGATCCTATTTGCTACGGATGCAAGAAGAAAGGACACGTGAAGAAAGATTGTCCCACAGCATCATCATCAAAGAAAAGCAGCAAATATGACAAAGGCTACCTGAAGAAATCTACATCAAGGAAGTACGCCAACACAAGCATATGGCATGAAAGTGAAGCCAGCGACTCAGAAGACGAACAATCAGATGACGCTGCAAATGTATGCTTGATGGCTTGCGATCAGGTAATCACTAATCCTCTATTTGATCCTTATGATGATTTCACCTTTGAGCAACTAGAAGAGGCTTTCATTGACCTGCTAAATGATTACAGGAAACTGCGTAGTAAATATGAAACCTCTAAGAAGGTACTCAAAGAGTATAAAGGTGAAATAGGAAGACTTACCGACCAACTAGATCACGTTAGAAATAATGACTCTTCAAATGGGTCTCGTGAGCTTTCTTCTATTAAGTTGTTGTTACACGAGACTGCTAAGCTATCCGAAAAAAAAGACCAAACTATTATCCAGTTAAAGGAATACCTATCTAAGGAGAGAAAGAGTCTCCAGTGTGCACAGGTCAGAAGTTGCTGCTTCCTATTCTAACACGTGTCAATTACCGAATCATCGGAACACGCCCAACACTTTCTGACCAAACCATACCAAAACTATGCCCAAGAAGACTAATAGGCATGCATTCTTCTATAATAGAAAACCAAAACCTACCAATCATGCACCTCACACTACTTTCAACAATCAACATGCTAAATGTCATTATTGTGGCCTCATTGGTCGTATATCTTCTGTATGTAGAATCAGAAAGTTAGTAGATTTAAATATTTATGCATGGATACCAAAAACTAACCAGTCCGGACCCTACAAGAAATGGGTACCAAGATTTTCATCTGCAAATTATTTTGTAGGTACGATGCCCTTCACATGCCAGATGTAAATGGATTCTCGACAGTGGTTGCTCACGACACATGACCGATGACGCTTCATTATTCGAAACACTGTCGAAGAGGAATAAAGAAGGATACGTCTCCTTCGGTAATAATTTAAGAGGGTACATAATCGGTATCGATGATATTGGTAAGGCTCCCTATCCAGTGATTAAAGATGTTTGTCTAGTTATCGAGTTAAAACATAATCTGCTCAGCATAAGCCATTTAGCTGATCAAGGTTATGGTATTAACTTCGTCAAAGATAAATGTACTATAGTTGATAGTTCAACTGGTAGTACTATATTTGAAGGTATTAGGGAAGACAACATATATGTTTTTTACTTGTTGGAAGATGCTAACAAAGAAGGTAGATGTTTGATGGCCAAAAGTATTGAGAGTCAACTATGGCATATGAGACTCGGTCATGCAAACATGGATACAATTTCAAGATTATCTACAAAGAAGTTAGTACGCAGCTTACCGGACATTTCTTTCAAGAATGATACGATATGTAGTGAATGTGAAAAGAACAAAGCTACCAAATCCGCATTCAGATCCAAGAACGCTGTAAGTACCACTAGACCTTTACAACTGTTGTATATGGACTTATTTGGACCAAGTAGAATTGCTAGTCTATGTGGTAAGTTATATGCATTTGTCATTGTAGATGATTTTTTTAGATATACATGGGTTTATTTTCTTGCACGCAAGAACGATGGATTATCAGAATTCATCACCTTTTGCAAGAAAGTAAAGAATGAAAAAGGGTTCATGATTACTCGCATTCGTAGTGATCATGGCGACGAATTTGAGAATGCAGAATTCAAGCAATTTTGTGACACACACGGTTATTTGCATGAATTCTCTTGCCCTAGGACTCCGCAACAAAATAGAGTTGTGGAACGTAAGAACAGAACTCTATCTGAAATGGCTAGAGTAATGTTAAACCAGTTTAGTCTACCTAGATACTTTTGGGCTGAAGCTGTAAATACAGCATGCTATATTCTCAATAGGGTTCTAATTCGACCTATATTGAAGAAGACTCCCTATGAACTATGGTTTGTAGAACACCAAATATTTCATATTTCAAGATTTTTGGTTGTAAATATTTCATTCTTAATACTAAAAATAATTTGGGTAAATTTGATGAAAAGACCGATGAAGGTATATTTTTAGGTTATGCAGCAAAGAGCAAAGGATACAGAGTCTTCAACAAAAAAACCATGATCATCGAAGAATCAATCAATGTCAAGTTTGATGAACTAAATCAATACTTAGACGATGATGACAATGAAGACATTATCACACCAAGTACAGCTACTGCAAAACCTTCACACAAAGATGCAGAACCATCACATCAAGCATCAGATGAACCTCCAAGCAAAGAAGCCGGAAATAGCAATCCTGAGACTACACCAAAAGAGATGAGATTCTTGGCTAATCATCCAAAGAACTTGATAATTGGTGAGATTACCAAGGGTGTAAGTACTCGTTCCTTTAACAAAGATATAGCTTCTTGTGTTGCTTTTGTTTCGCAGTTTGAACCCAAAAATATTGATGAAGCATGTAGTGATAATTTTTGGATAGGTGCTATGCAAGAGGAATTAAACCAATTCGAACGGAATCAAGTTTGGGAACTTGTTCCCAAGCCCATTGATCATCCGGTCATTGGCACCCGATGGGTATTCCAAAACAAACTGAACGAGAATGGTTTAGTGACTCGTAATAAGGCTCGACTCGTAGCTCAAGGATACAATCAAGAAGAAGATATCAACTACGATGAGACTTATGCCCCAGTTGCGAGATTAGAATCCATTCGCATGTTATGTGCATTTGCATGTTTTCATAATTTTAAGTTATTTCAAATGGATGTCAAAAGCGCATTTTTAAATGGTTTTATAAACGAAGAAGTTTATGTAGCTCAACCTCCTGGTTTTACTGATTTTAAATTTCTTGAATATGTTTTCAAGTTGAAGAAAGCCTTATACGGTTTGAAACAAGCCCCTCGTGCTTGGTACGATCGTCTGAGCTCTTTTCTACTTGATAATGGTTTTTCAAAGGGAAAGGTTGACACTACATTGTTTATAAAATCTTTGAATAACAACATTCTTTTGATTCAAGTCTATGTAGATGATATTATTTTTGGATCTACTGATGAATCTCTTTGTCAAGAATTTTCAAAGTGTATGCAGAATGAGTTTACGATGAGCATGACGGGAGAGCTAAAATTCTTTCTCGGACTGCAAATCAAACAAACCAGCAATCGAATGTTCATAAATCAAGCAAAGTACACAAAGGATCTATTAAAGAAGTTCGACATGGAAGCAGTCAAGCCACTTAGCACTCCAATGGCGACTTCAACCAAGCTTGATATTGATGAACAAGGCAAAATTGTCGACATATGTAAGTATCGAGGTATGATCGGTAGGTTACTGTATTTAACTGCTAGTCGACCAGACATTACGTTTAGTGTTTGCTTATATGCATGCTTTCAAGCTAATCCTAAGGAATCATATCTGTGCGTAGTTAAGCGTATCTTCCGATACCTTAAAGGCACTTCTTCTATCGGCTTATGGTATCCCAAAACCACGTCGTTTGACCTAACCGATTATTCTGATGCTGATTTTACCGGATACAAAGTAGATAGAAAAAGCACTAGTGGCACATGTCATTTTCTAGGAAAAGCTCTAGTCTCTTGGTTTAGTAAGCAAAATTCTGTTGCATTATTAACAACCGAGGCTGAGTATATCGCCGCAGGACGTTGTTGTGCACAAATTGTGTGGATGAAACAAACTTTAGAAGACTATGGATTGTATTTTACACACATACCCATTTTCTGTAACAATACTAGTTCTATTAATTTGACTAAGAATCCAGTATGTCACTCTCGTACTAAACATATCGAGATTAGACATCACTTTCTTAGAGATCATCAACAAAATGGAGATATAGACCTTGTTTACATAGACACACAGAATCAATTAGCTGACATACTCACAAAATCTCTAGCGGAAGATCATTTCAATTATTTACGTCGAGAATTAGAAATTTTAGATATCAATAATATTAATTAATTTTTTTTAGTAATTAATTTATTCGATACTCAATAACTGTTTTTTGAGACAAGTCTAAAAAGAGTCTGTCTGTCACCATGACTACGGTCGAAGCGAAGCGGTACTTAAGATTTCCCCGGTGAACCTCCGTTAGCTGGAACAGTACTCCTACAGCTAATCTGAGACAGATGCTGAGTAAAGAATATTAATTTATAAAATAATATTAATTATATTATTTTGAGATTTAAAATTACTAAACTCTGAATTAAATATTTGAAACGAATTAATGAAAAAGATGTGGCCCTATTATTATTATTATTATTTTATATATACATATATAGCCAGGCAACCCTTGGCGAATTAGGCCCGAGTTCGGTCCGAATTCGGCCAGAGTTCGGCTGGGAATATATATGTACCAGTCAGAACCCGAGGCCCCCTCTTCTTCATTCTTCCAAACATCATCAAAATAGCAGCAGCCGTGCCCCCTAAACCCTAGTTCGTCTCCACCTTTTTTCTTCCAATCCGCGTGGAGATCTTCGTCCAAGATTTGGATTCGTACAGAGAATTTTGTCCTCTACAGCATATCCAATTCTCGGGAGGTATAATTCCTTCTTTTCTCCACTTTTAAATTGTTAGGGTTTCTAGTTTTTGGGATAGAATGCCTAAGAAATTCAACCCTTTCAAGAGGAAGAATACCCATGCCAGTGAAGAGGCATCATCTTCGGATCCGCATACGGATTCTCTTTTTTCTTCGGTCCAATCGGATGACGGTGCATCGGATGAGTTTTATTTCAAAACTCCCGACCAAGCCCTATTTTGGTATGCCGATTTAATTATGCGTACTATTTGTACCGGATCTCCGATCAAATAGACTGTCTTTTTCGACCACCGTCCTTACTTTGAGGCATTAGGGTTACAACGCTTTGCTACTTTACAGTTCCCTATAGCTACTAATGCCATTAGACTATTTTACTGTAATTTTGTATTAGACACTTTTATCGCGAAAACACGTGTCGGAGGGAAAGATATCGAGTTTACTGATGAAACGTTAGCGAAAATCCTTGGTATTCCAAACGAAGGTGCTCCGCTCGATGACATCACTGATTTCGATTTCCCCGATGGTACGACTCTCGTTAGTTTCAAGAATGAGCTTTGTGCGCCCGCACGTGCTCGTCCTGGAAAGTTCAAGGCTAATAACTTGAACTTGTTTAACTACGAATTATATCACATCATCTATTCCACTCTACTTCTAAAATCCACTTCAAAAGATGATGTTACTGCACTTGAGCTCTCTGCCTTATATCACATTCTTAAGGGGATTCCTTTTTCTGCCCCTAAGACTATTATTCAGATGATGGGTAGATGTCGCGAAAGAGATTGCAACCTGTCTTATACGATGATCATTCCATGCATCTTTCAGAGATTCGACATTGACTTATCCACTTGTGCTCTGGACCCTGAGCCTAAGTTCCTCAAACTCTTTCGACGCAGTATTGCCACTGTTCCTCCACCTACTGCACCTGCTCCTCCTACACCTACTCCTATAACACCTGGTCCTCCTCAGTCTTACCCTATGACCTTTGAGGGTATTCATCAGCATCTTTCAGATCTGCAGTTATTTTATGTTGACACTTCCAGGGAACATGAGTTCCGTGACGTGACTTGGTTCCAGGCTATTGCCAACTCCTTTGCCGATCTGCAATTTGCACAGATGGGTCACTCTGCTAGCTCTCTACCTCGAGATCCTTCTGTTTCTGGCTACCGTATTGATGATGAGGCGGTCAACTCTCTGTTCCAGCCAGGGAACGCATATGATTGGTATCGTACTTCGGGTGCCACTCCTCATACTTCTGGAGCTGGTCCATCTGGACATGCTGGCGCTGCAGCCGATGATGAGGATGATGATTTTTGAGATGATATTCTTATTGCGACTGATATTTTGTCTTATGTTTACTTGGAAATGCTCCGACATTCTAAGATATTTTTACTACTCTTTATTTCAGTTATGATTTCTGACTTACATAGACATGTTTTTATGCCTCAGTTTGGCATTTGACTCACATTAGTTTGTTATTCAGCACTTTATTTGTTTCAGCTTTATTCTAGCATTATCTTTCTATTATGCTTCATATTAACTGCCTGTGATAAATACCATGCTTGTGTTGTTCTCTGTCTATCTTCTTTTCAATGTTTATACATTATTACATGCCTGTGATGAATGTTTTTATATATTTTTTTTTATTAATTGTGTTTCTTCACTGATTGTTACTTATACATTTATTGCGGGGGAGATTTCTCTTTTGCAATTATTTTGCTAAGTGACAACGGGAGAGAAATCGGATCTAACATCTTCATGAATACAGTTTATTGAACATTTTTTTTTTCTCTGGTATTACATTTTTGAATTGATCCAAACCAAGATGTTATATCGGCAAGGTTTGTCAATTATCAAAATGGGGGAGATTGTTGGCCCATTGGTCATGGTCAAACCTGATTTTAATAATTGATCAAACTCTGTCTCGATTTAAATACAAGTCAATTCAGATGTT
The DNA here is from genome assembly GCA_029216955.1 of Iris pallida. Taxonomy (NCBI): domain Eukaryota; kingdom Viridiplantae; phylum Streptophyta; class Magnoliopsida; order Asparagales; family Iridaceae; genus Iris; species Iris pallida. Next base: position 7,077,003 of record JANAVB010027195.1, read on the forward strand.
TACCTACGACGTTTTGGACACTGCTCAATGATGGATATCTACTATGTTCAAGACTGAAGCTGTTTGCCACTCAGAATGTATTTCCTTCAAAGCAATATACTTTTTCATTTTATTGAGTCTAGAAATACATTGTATACCAAGTCGTACTGACAAATAGGCTATCCTAAAATCATTTTTGAAAACCTAACCTATCTTTTCAAAATGACCTATATTTTTGAAAAACACCTATTTTACAAAAAGCTTCTGAAGGACTTTTCAAAAAGCTAAAATTATTTTTCTCAAAATCAACTGGCAGAATCCTAGCAGAACTTGTAAAACCCCTAAATTTCTACTATATTTTTTTATTTATTAAATTTAGTACCGATTTAAAATTTTTGTATTGTACGTCGCATAGTCGTATTGTACGTCGCGCACGAAATTTTATTTTTTCGAATTTGCTCGACGAGTGCGAATATGTGCGAGCGTACATATTTTAGAAAAATATTTTGTTCTATTTTTATAGTTTCAAATAATATAATAATTAGTTTTGCTATTATTTCTAAGCTTGTTGTTCTTACGTCATTTCTAGAAGTTATTAAATATAAAATAATATTTTTGTATACTAGAAAAGCATAATTATGTAAAGAATATTTTTGCATACATATATTTCATAATTATTTATTGGTCTATTTTAAATAAAAATATAATTTTCGAGATTTATTAATATTAATATTTTATTGTTCAAAAAGATATTTAAAAATATTTATTATTTTCGAAATTATTATTATAGGTATTTTGAAAAATATTTTGGAAGTTATTGTGGCCATTTAAATCTTGATTTAATTTTTGGATTTATTTAAATAGATTAAATTAATATCTATATTTGGAATTAGAATTATCTCATTTGGTTTTAAATTAAAGGATGTAAATTTAATTAGATTTAATTAGATTTAGATTTGGATTGGATTTGATTGATTTTAATTAAATAGATGATTTATCTACTTGGGTTTAAATATTCATAATCCTATCCAAATGGGAATTCCCACATCCTATAAATAGGCAGGTACTCCTCCATAAATTTTAATTATTCCACAAAATTCCTCAAGCCAAAACTTGTGCATCGTGTCTGTGTCTCTTCTCCTCCATTAATTATTTTCCTTTTACATGTACAATTCTCTCACGTCCGACAATTCCGGACGTTCCTATAGGTCGTGTGGGACATTCCCCGACACGACCCGAATTCCAAATCTACAACCACTCCGACATCAAAATCCTAACCCTATCCTGCCTTGTCGACCACCACGCCTCCATTGCCGCAGCAACCGCGACAGGCCTACCCACATCCACTGCCACCGTCCTCCATCCCGCACCCAGATCACACGTACCCGGCCACCCTTCCTGGAATATCACCCACACCAACACCCCCATCACCACCATCTCCGTCAACCCGTCACCGACGCCATCACCCCACAAACCTAGCAAAACACCACCGTCACCACTCAGACCCCACCGCCGCCACGGCACGCCCACAGCTACCTCGGCCAAACACCACCGCCGCCCCGGCCAACGCCGGCCGCGCCCAAAAAGAAGCCAAAAACTCAAAAAAAAATCGAAAACCTTACCTCGCCGGAGCTGCGCCACCGCGGTCTCAGCCTGAGCGCTGCCTCCGCCGCCGGTCGCCGACTAAGCCAGACCGGAAACCCCCTTTCCCTTTGCTCCTCACTCCTCTCCGTCGCGTGCCAGCCGGCGAACCCCCGCGCGAGCCACCGCCTACCGCCGCCTCGCTTCCAGTGAGCCTACGCCTATTCCTCCGCTCCTTCCGACCAAACCCCAACCGCGCCGACGAAAACCCTCGCCTGGCCGGCGTCCGCCTCCCCTCAACTTCCCCCAAACTCGGCCGTCGCCCCTGCGTCACCACAACCCTCCGCCGACGCTTTTCTTTCGAGCCTCCACTCCGATCAAACCACCGCCCAAACTCCCGCTCTCCCCCTTCTCCTCTGCCCGAGTCGCCCGAGCCCCTTCTCCTCGCCGCCGCCTCTTGCCACCGACCTAGCCCCGACCCGACCGTCACCCGGCCGTGAACTTCTCGCGCGGTCGCCCCTCTCAGCCTCTCTCCGTTCCTCTACGCGCCCATCGAAACTCCCCGCCGCCTCACTCTCTCTCTCCCTCTCAGCCTAACTCCCCGCCGCCTCACTCTCTCTCCTTCCTTTGCTGCTAGGTACACGAAGTAGTATAGGGACAACTTGAGTAGCCCAGTAGATGGGCCGGGCCAATGGGTCCTAATAGAGTTTTTTTTTAAAATCCTAAGTTACGAAATAATTATATATATATATGTATGTATGTATGTAAGTATACTAGTTTAATTATATAAATAATAATAAATTATAACTGTTACGATTTCTGTTAGTATATTATTATTATGGATATTATTATTAGTATCTTTACTATACTCATGAAGTATAAAATTTTGTATAAAATTTCATAAATATTTTTATAGTAGGCTTGAGAAACCTCATTATGTTCAAATCTAGTTTTAAACCCTAAATTAATTGCTATTAGAATATTAATTTATTAAGATTATTTTGGCCCATAAAATTTTAGTTTCAAAATTTTAAAATAATTTTTTTTATTTTTATTTCTCAAAACGTTTTAAGTAATATAGTGTTCTATCTCAAAACCATATTTTACAACTTAGAGTTTTCAGTTAAAATGATATCTTTTATATTTTAGTATTTATCTAAAAACTATTTTACTAATAGAAATATAGTTATTTTAAATATAATAGATATATTTTCAAAAATAGTTATATATATTTATTTCTATAAATTTTCTTCGATGATATAATCTTATCCATGATCAATCGTTCGTTTCTTATCTTCTTCCAAATCTCGAGCTTATTTATATCGTCCCTAGCCAAATTGACTATTCCAGACTCAATGACATAACCTGTGCCACCATCAGAGGTCACCTTGTGTAGTTATCACACCGAAGTCGCAGTTCGTGCCACCGTGATTATTGCAGCACATCAGGCATCCTACCAGGCAAGACACCTTGCCATTTGCTGTTTAATTATTTTGGCTCATAATTCATGCATTATCATTATTTTCTTTATGCAAAATAAACTGTGATACATGGCATAACCTGTTAGAACTTAACTGTTCATTTATATTTCTGCTATATATTATTTTTCTTACACAATAAACCTAGATTTAAGGGACCACCTTGTGTGTTGCATTCATTGGCCTTGACACGTTGTACCACGTTGTTGTGAGTCGCATATAGGACTCGGACATGCGTGATTGGCTGGCCACCAGTATACATAAGCCGTGCGTTAGGAATTAACTGCTAATAGAATTGTATGCTAGAAGCCTTAGCAGTTATGAGTTAGCATTGGGCGGGAAGAACATGATTGGAAGTTGACTACCACCCTATCTATCGTAGACTCGCTCGCTACTGAGGAACGATAGGTAGACTATATGCTATAGACTCGCTCGATACTGAGGAATAGTATATGGTGTTGTGACTCGCTACTGAGGTACTGCATTGGTGTTTACTTGATTTGACCGGGTAGTCATGCGACCATGAACTGTTCTTAAAATGCATTCACTTAGATTTGGTTAGGCACCCTTATCCGTTAGGTACGAGTACTCTTGGTTTGGGTACTTGTATCTGACCGTGGCTTGGAACAATAACTTGTCGCAGATTAGTTCGTCACATCTTGTCCTTGTTTGGTTGTAGGTGTGACTTACTACTTCGATGAGAAGGTATTGAACCTTGTTGGGGTCCTGATACCATATTAGATTTATGGCATGGGAAGATACGTCACCGTGAATTAGTTTACCATCTCCTATCCTTGTTTGGTTGGGGGGATGGTACGCTCGTTCAATAGGTGTGTATTGGACCATGTTATAAATTCAATTGACTTATTTATTTGAGCAATATTTATTCAGTTTATATGGCATGATATTATGTGTCTTGTTACGTCCCTCTGAGGACCTGGTTATCTCCCCAGGTGTGTGCTATTGTCTTTCACAGGTGTTCTAGCTCTAGCCGTGATCATCGCTATTTCTTCGAGGATGATTGCATTTGGATTGTCTTCGCTTCGCTCGCCAAAAATCTTTCTTTTGTTATGTATTTCTTTTCATAGTTGGTAGTGGATTTGTCTCCGTCCAACTACATGTACCAAATGACAATTTCATAGTTGATTATATGAGATCTTCTATTCTTTTATTTTGTGTGGATGAGATTAGTTATGGTTCTACTACATTTTACAGCTTATGTATTCATATGAGGGTTCCATATATTGGAGTATACTTCGTATGTATACAGCTGGCATGTCTACGTTCCTAGTCCTACGTATTTTGGGACTGGGGCGTTACATGTTTTTGTGGTGGCCCATGCAGGTCAAGATAAATTGTTTGGTTACTTTACCATACCAAGCAAGCCTGCGTATAGGATTAGAAGTCTAGGATCTCATCCACATACTTGACCTCTTTCCTTGATTTTATCTACCGTTTGACTCATCGATTGCATCTTGCTTGATTCCTTCTATCATTATTCTTATCTTCCCTTCGTGCTTGCTAGAGATTAACCCTACTAGTTAGATGTCCCAAACACCCTTAGCTTAATTTTTTTAAGTTGGGTAGAATACCCAACGATCTAACACACCCTTGACCATTAAGGAGAATGCAAATAGGACTATCTGGACTATAGGGACTAGAGGGATTTAACCTATTTGGTCAACCAAGCCTTGGTCAATAAAACCGTAGCATGATGGTATAGGAATAAACAAGACTTAGATCCTTATGACTCTTAGACTATTCATATGTGTTTTTATTCATCTACCATTGTGCCTATATTTTTACTATTTAATGATGCTAATATAGCCTAGTATTTGCAAGCTAATTCTTTATCGAGCTTGATCAAGGCATATGATATTGAGCGGCCGCTCACTAACATATTGTCCAATCAGAACCGGTGCATGATGGTCTGATCAACCGAGTGCACTTTGGTTCGCCTTTTTCATATATTAATCTACGTGGATGGGATGTAGTTGAACTTTCCCCTTAGAATTCCATCCACGACTGCCTTGACGATTCTTTGAAAAATATTCGGTCGTCCTTGAATCACGTATTCGTATTCGATAACGCCTCCTTCGAACTGCTTTCGCCTTCACCTATTTTAGAAGGACGAAAGCATTGTACTAAAACTTCCTCTAACTGTCCTATCACCATGACCATTACCACCCAATGTAACTATATCTTTGTCTTGAACTACTCAACCTTTCCCTCGACCCTAAATTTACAATCTTGACCTTCTAATCACTTGAATTTAAGAAGTGATTACAATCGTCTCTTAATCATATCCTCAACCTAGACTACGATCATATAAACTTCTTTAAACCCTTCTATTACCGTTGTGCCTTCTCACCCCCGCCTAATTCTTAATTTCGAGGACGAAATTCTTTTAAGTTGGGCAGGATGTAAAACCCCTAAATTTCTACTATATTTTTTTATTTATTAAATTTAGTACCGATTTAAAAATTTTATATTGTACGTCGCATAGTCGTATTGTACGTCGCGCACGAAATTTTATTTTTTCGAATTTGCTCGACGAGTGCGAATATGTGCGAGCGTACATATTTTAGAAAAATATTTTGTTCTATTTTTATAGTTTCAAATAATATAACAATTAGTTTTGCTATTATTTCTAAGCTTGTTGTTCTTACGTCATTTCTAAAAGTTATTAAATATAAAATAATATTTTTGTATACTAGAAAAGCATAATTATGTAAAGAATATTTTTGCATACATATATTTCGTAATTATTTATTGGTCTATTTTAAATAAAAATATAATTTTCGAGATTTATTAATATTAATATTTTATTGTTCAAAAAGATATTTAAAAATATTTATTATTTTCGAAATTATTATTACAGGTATTTTGAAAAATATTTTGGAAGTTATTGTGGCCATTTAAATCTTGATTTAATTTTTGGATTTATTTAAATAGATTAAATTAACATCTATATTTGGAATTAGAATTATCTCATTTGGTTTTAAATTAAAGGATGTAAATTTAATTAGATTTAATTGGATTTAGATTTGGATTGGATTTGATTGATTTTAATTAAATAGATGATTTATCTACATGGGTTTAAATATTCCTAATCATATCCAAATGGGAATTCCCACATCCTATAAATAGGCAGGTACTCCTCCATAAATTCCAATTATTCCACAAAATTCCTCAACCCAAAACTTGTGCATCGTGTCTGTGTCTCTTCTCCTCCATTAATTATTTTCCTTTTACATGTACAATTCTCTCACGTCCAACAATTCCGGACGTTCCTATAGGCCGTGTGGGACATTCCCCGATACGACCTGAATTCCAAATCTATAACCACCCCGACATCAAAATCCTAACCCTACCCTGCCTTGTCGACCATCACGCCTCCATTGCCGCAGCAACCGCGACAGGCCTACCCACATCCACTGCCACCGTCCTCCATCCCGCACCCAGATCACACGTACCCGGCCACCCTCCCTGGAATATCACCCACACCAACACCCCCATCACTACCATCTCCGTCAACCCGTCACCGACGCCATCACCCCACAAACCTAGCAAAACACCACCGTCACCACTCAGACCCCACCGCCGCCACGGCACGCCCACAGCCACCTCGGCCAAACACTACTGCCGCCCCGGCTAACTCCGGTCGCGCCCAAAAAGAAGCCAAAAACCCAAAAAAAATCGAAAATCTTACCTCGCCGGAGCTGCGCCGTCGCGATCCCAGCCTGAGCGCTGCCTCCGCCGCCGGTCTTCGACTAAGCCCGACCGGAAACCCCCTTTCCCTTTGCTCCTCACTCCCCTCCGTCGCGTGCCCGCCAGCGAACCCCCGCGCGAGCCACCGCCGCCTCGCTCCCAGTGAGCCTCCGCCTATTCCTCCGCTCCTCCCGACCAAATCCCAACCGCGCCAACGAAAACCCTCGCCTGGCCGGCGTCCGCCTCCCCTCAACTTCCCCCAAACTCGGCCGCCGCCCCTGCGTCACCACAACCCTCCGCCGACCCTTTTCTTCCGAGCCTCCACTCCGATCAAACCGCCGCCCGAACTCCCGCTCTCCCCCTTCTCCTCCGCCCGAGTCGCCGGAGCCCCTTCTCCTCGCCGCCGCCTCTTGCCACTGACCTAGCCCCGACCCGACCGTCACCCGGCCGTGTACTTCCCGCGCGGCCGCCCCTCTCAGCCTCTCCCCGTTCCTCCACGCGCCCATCGAAACTCCCCGTCGCCTCACTCTCTCTCTCCCTCTCAGCCTAACTCCCCGCCGCCTCACTCTCTCTCCTTCCTTTGCTGCTAGGTACACGAAGTAGTATGGGGACAACTTGAATAGCCCAGTAGATGGGCCGGGCCAATGGGTCCTAATAGAGTTTTTTTTTTAAATCCTAAGTTACGAAATAATTATATATATATATATATATATATATATATATATATATATATATATATATATATATATATATATATATATATGTATGTATGTATGTAAGTATACTAGTTTAATTATATAAATAATAATAAATTATAACTATTATGATTTCTGTTAGTATATTATTATTATGGATATTATTATTAGTATCTTTACTATACTCATGAAGTATAAAATTTTGTATAAAATTTCATAAATATTTTTATAGTAGGCTTGAGAAACCTCATTATGTTCAAATCTAGTTTTAAACCCTAAATTAATTGCTATTAGAATATTAATTTATTAAGATTATTTTGGCCCATAAAATTTTAGTTTCAAAATTTTAAAATAATTTTTTTTATTTTTATTTCTCAAAACGTTTTAAGTAATATAGTGTTCTATCTCAAAACCATATTTTACAACTTAGAGTTTTCAGTTAAAATGATATCTTTTATATTTTAGTATTTATCTAAAAACTGTTTTACTAATAGAAATATTGTTATTTTAAATATAATAGATATATTTTCAAAAATAGTTATATATATTTATTTCTATAAATTTTCTTCGATGATATAATCTTATCCATGATCAATCGTTCGTTTCTTATCTTCTTCCAAATCTCGAGCTTATTTTTATCGTCCCTAGCCAAATTGACTATTCCGGACTCAATGACATAACCTGTGCCACCATCAGAGGTCACCTTGTGTAGTTATCACACCGAAGTTGCAGTTCGTGCCACCGTGATTATTGCAGCACATCAGGCATCCTACCAGGCAAGACACCTTGCCATTTGCTGTTTAATTATTTTAGCTCATAATTCATGCATTATCATTATTTTATTTATGCAAAATAAACTATGATACATGGCATAACCTGTTAGAACTTAACTGTTCATTTATATTTCTGCTATGTATTATTTTTCTTACACAATAAACCTAGATTTAAGGGACCACCTTGTGTGTTGCATTCATTGGCCTTGACACGTTGTACCACGTTGTTGTGAGTCGCATATAGGACTCGGACATGCGTGATTGGCTGGCCACCAGTACGCATAAGCCGTGCGTTAGGAATTAACTGCTAATAGAATTGCATGCTAGAAGCCTTAGCAGTTATGAGTTAGCTTTGGGCGGGAAGAACATGATTGGAAGTTGACTACCACCCTATCTATCGTAGACTCGCTCGCTACTGAGGAACGATAGGTAGACTATATGCTATAGACTCGCTCGATACTGAGGAATAGTATATGATGTTGTGACTCGCTACTGAGGTACTGCATTGGTGTTTACTTGATTTAACCGGGTAGTCATGCGACCATGAACTGTTCTTAAAATGCATTCACTTAGATTTAGTTAGGCGCCCTTATCCGTTAGGTACGAGTACTCTTGGTTTGGGTACTTGTATCTGACCGTGGCTTGGAACAATAACTTGTCGCGGATTAGTTCGTCACATCTTGTCCTTGTTTGGTTGTAGGTATGACTTACTACTTCGATGAGAAGGTATTGAACCTTGTTGGGGTCCGGATACCATATTGGATTCATGGCATGGGAAGATACGTCACCGTGAATTAGTTTACCATCTCCTGTCCTTGTTTGGTTGGGGGGGATGGTACGCTCGTTCAATAGGTGTGTATTGGACCATGTTATAAATTCAATTGACTTATTTATTTGAGCAATATTTATTCAGTTTATATGGCATGATATTATGTGTCTTGTTACGTCCCTCTGAGGACCTGGTTATCTCCCCAGGTGTGTGCTATTGTCTTTCGCAGGTGTTCTAGTTCTAGCCGTGATCATCGCTATTTCTTCGAGGATGATTGCATTTGGATTGTCTTCGCTTCGCTCGCCAAAAATCTTTCTTTTGTTATGTATTTCTTTTCATAGTTGGTAGTGGATTTGTCTCCGTCCAACTACATGTACCAAATGACAATTTCATAGTTGATTATATGAGATCTTTTATTCTTTTATTTTGTGTAGATGAGATTAGTTATGGTTCTACTACATTTTACAGCTTATGTATTCATACGAGGGTTCCATATATTGGAGTATACTTCGTATGTATACAGCTGGCATGTCTACGTTCCTAGTCCTACGTATTTTGGGACTGAGGCGTTACAGAACTCGGCCAGAGTTCGACCAGAGTTTGGTCAGAGTTCGGCCAAGTTGAACGTTATGTGAACGTTTGATTTTGAACTTGGTCACCCTTCAGTTGCGGTTTGTTACAAAGAGTTCTGTCCGAATTCTGCCCGAATTCTGTCAGAGTTCTGTCTTTAAAAAAACTATAAATAGAGAAGGATTTCGATCATTTCAACACACCAATTCACTTTCAATCTCTTCTCTTCTAAAGCCTACATTTCTTCCAAAGAGTTCTAAAAGCTTCCATTTTCAAATCCCAAGCCAGTTACAATCCTCTAGTCGATTTGCCAGTGCGGTGCGGTCTAGAAGTTTCAGAGCGATTGTAATCAGAGGCTTGATTGAAGAAACAACCCTTCACAATTGAAGTTGGTCGAGTTCTTCTTATCAAAGCTCGCGTCTGTAGAAGTTGCAAGGACTTCGTATGAAAACTTGCAGGATTTTCCAATAGTGGATTCAACTGGAAGCTAGAGTTCTTCCGACTGGACTAGTCCTCACAAGAGAAAAATCAGTATAAATCTCGGTGTTTGCGTTTGCCTTCTGATCACCTTTTTATTACTGTCATTTATTTTGTGATTATTATAATATCTGTGATCTAACTGCTAACGAGATTTTTTAATTAGCAATATTTCGATGCCTACTCTATTCACCCGCCCCCTCTGGAGTATTCTGCTTTACGATTTCGTTCCTACAATTTTAACCAAATCATTTATCAAAGGATAGCCAACTAGAAACATTACAAAGTCTAAATATTAGGAATATTTCCATAGCAACTTATGCAGATTTTTGGCAAAATATTTAACAATATATTGGGAAAAATATTTGCTCAATATAATCTAATTTTGGAAATCATTTTTTTTACTACTAAATATTAACTTCTATGCTAATTAAACTGAAATAACATATCCTGAATAACTAATCCAAAATGGAGGCTGGAAACCCAAACCCATACAAAATAATTTAGGTAAAAGACTCTGGCCTAATCCACAGAAAATACAACATTATCTATAAATCTACTAATTATACTGAACCCTGGCCCGTAAGTTTAAATATAGGCTCATCTCCAGGCCCTAATAATACTCAATACCAACTCGAAAACAAAGAATAGTGGTGAAATACTTTGAATCCTCTACAGCTAAAAGCTTCTCTTGCCAACATATACCCAATCGAGCAACCTTCTAAAACAGACATTTAACTAACACTCACACCAAGCAGAGCACAAGAAGGAGGATGTACAGAACTCCTTCTCAATGCAAATTTTCATTTCAAGTAATGTGAACTCTACAACAAAGGAATATAACAGAGTCTTCTCTGAACCTACTATTTCAAAATTAATGGCTAACTGACCTCTCTAACCAAACCAGTACACTCTAACCAATTCCCAGAAACACACACATTCAAATAGCTCCAAACACAACCCAGATATCATACAAGGAAAAATATACAATTAATTTTCAAATAAGACTCCCGCCTCGCTCTTCAGTTGAAATATGCACACGAAATTCCCAGGAACACGATCGAACATGAGTCAACACCAAACACGAGCAGACACGAACACACCCGACACGGCTATACTCCCCATTCCAGCAGATCCTCTACACCAAACTTGACTGGACATGAGCAAAACTTGATAAACAAAACCAGACACGAACACTTGCATCTCCACGACCCGATCCCTGTCCATACACCCCCAACAGCTAAGTAATTCAAACAAACAGATATAGAGAACAGACATGAACTAGTACTAGACTAGTACGTGTCCCTCTGCGTCGATACAATACTAATACGAACCCGTGTTCAGGATCGATCAGCGGTGTAATCGTCCAAGAGGAACACGCTGATCACCCAAAAATTGACAAAGAAGAGTAGACAATATACCTGTGCTGATCAAAGGGTGCTATGGCCTCAGGTGTGTCCCATCATGTTCGATACAGACGTTCTCGTGTCTGATTCGAAGAATTACACCTCAAGATCTCCTCTAGGATCAATTATCGAACAGATGGAGTACAAGAAAAAGAAATCAACCATCAATTCATGTTTGAAATACAAATAAGAAAAATTCGCACAGAACATCAAAATTTTACTAACAACCTCTTCAATCATCACCCAAGAATCAAATTGATCCAAAAATCAATCGATCGATCGATCAAGAACAATAGATTGATCAATACAATAAGAACAGATAGAAAAGAATGGGGGAGACTTACGGAGAAGATGATCAATCCCCGATCGCAGCGGTGGATCGCCCGTTGAGCTCGTCGTCATCGTCGTCGTCATGCTTGGGAGACGTCGATGCTGGAAATGGTGCCCGTGCGTCGTTCCTCGAAGGAGGATGATGCTCGGCCGCTGCTCGTCTATCCGTCGGCGATAGAGGTTCGCCTCGCTGTCTTCATGGGAGAAAGAAGAGCCACCGAAGAGAAACGCCTAGGCGCCGTCGTGGTGGTGACGCTGACTAGCTCAGCCGTCCAAGAAAATAGCCACCACCGTCCGATCGAGACGCTGCCGAGGGCTCAGGCGCCGGGAAAATACTACTGCTGTCGCCTTAACCGATTTTAGGGTTAAGGAATTTGGGGAAAGGGAAAGAGCTCGAGCAGAGAGAGCTCAGCTCTGAAAATGAAATGAAAAAAATAAAAATTGGAGAGAGAGCTGATTATATAGAGTTTTAGAGAAAATAAAGAATGCAAAAGAAAAGGAATAATTTGTATTACCACCAAATGGGTTTATTACAAATAGGTCCAAAATTGTTAGAGGGTTGTTAGTGTTTGTTATGAAATTAGTTACAAGGTTGTTAGAATCTTTGGGGAGCACTCCAACTATAGTTGCTAGAGCTTTTCCTCAAAACCCTAATAATTAATAAAAATTAAAGATAAAACTTATAAAAGAATTAATACTTAAGAAAATAAAATTATTTCTCTAGAAATTCTATAATACCAAAAATGTCCAAAATTTATAAAATCAGGGATAGCAGGGTTACAAATCTCCCCCTACAAAAATTTCGTCCTCGAAATTTCAGGTGGCAAGATACGTACAAAGATACAAAAATTATGAAAATGATTAAAATTGGTTAAACATATAATCTGAATTTAAGTACGACTAGTATAATTAAAATGACCAAAAATGATTTAGACAAGATATAGTACCAAAAACGATATCATCAAAAAAAAACGTTTAAGCATAACTATTGCGACTACAACTAAAATTCAAATCATTTAAACACGATTATCAAAATTGATCAAAATTATTTAGGCTTGATAAGTGCTAAAGTGCAACAACTATAGAAATGTTATAACTAAGAAAAATTTTAACTACCAAAATATAGAGACATTAACAAAATGCATGCAATACACTAAAATTAAACCATGAAAGAGATTGGCCTAAAAGGTGTTGAAACAAAGGTCCAAATAAATTTCCAAGATAACTTAAGAAAAATTCTATAAACAATCTCCACTAAGATTTCAAATAGGTCGATATCAAGATAATTTCTGACAAGATTGTCAATGGTGATAGGAGATCAACATGGTATATAACACGGATATAGTCTCAATAGTATCCGAAAACTATACATATCCGAAATCACTTTTGCCTAGAGTTCATGTCCCGCCAGTGTAGTGTACATCTGACTGCAGTGAACCTTTGGCTCAATGACTCGAATAATAATAAATTGCCAAATATTTCTTTCAACTTTATCCACGTTATCGGAACAACTGAAGAGATCAAAATATTATGCTTTAGGATGTAGCCTCAATAATATCCGACAACCTATGAATACCTGAAATTATTTTGATTTAGAGCCCATGCCTCGCCAGTGCGTGGCTGGCTGCAGTGAACTCACGATCTCCATAATCCATATAAATGACTGCAGTACGCATCTGCCACGTTATAGTAGGTCGTCGAATACTCTTTCAACTTTATCCAAAGGAATTCCAAAGGAGCTACTGAAAATTTAAACGAAATCATGGTAGAAAGTGAAGTTATCTGTTCACTAGGGAATAAGGAGTTTTACATGAAACAGTAAGACAAGTAGACTATAGAAACAAAGTCTCAAATAAAAAATGAGAAAGTTTTTAGGAAAAATCTAGGTGCTAGAAGAAAATTTAAGGATCAAATATTAGTAATCAAACATTTATATTAGCAAAAAAATATATAGGTAATAATCCCAAAACCCTCAAGTGCATAAAATTAATAATCTCGATGCTGCGTGTCTGAACTACCCTGTAAAATAGAAACTAGTTAGATAGGGCCTAAACTATAAGATAATAAACAACCTCAGTAAAACTATAACCTAAACCATTTCCCATGGATCCTATGCTGTGATGAGTTTTTCTTAGTTTCGCTGGTCCCCCAATAACACTTTATAGCCTAAGTGCCATTAGGACAGACCTGCATGGGCTACTACTAAAAACATGTCACGATCCGCTCCCGAATAATCGGGTACGTGTCGGACACGCCTAGCCTTCGTCGATGGATACGACGAAGTAAGCTGTAACAATTATAAGGAAAAATCCAAATCACAAGGTAAAGTAAATCACCACAGCATCTATAAACGTCCCAGAAATCACCACAATCCATCAAGTCAATACAATATCATCCGGAGACAAATCCGGTAACAAGAATAAAATATACAACTCTGGAATCTCAAAACAATATCCAAAAGTAAAGTCTCTAAACAATCTAGAAAATGACTAAGCTAAAACTCTGCAATCCTATGTCCATCCTGCTCACTATGGCCTCAAGCTCTAGTCCATAAGAGGTGCAATATTCTCAAGTATACCTGCAACATATTCTGTTAGGAAGAGAGCAAAGTACAACCCCGACAAGAAGCACTAAACAATATAAACTGAAATACATGAATAATGAACTACAATATGAACTATGGTACAAGAACCAAAACATAAAACTGTGGTACATGAATAACGATGAACTATAGTACCAGATCCTGAACAATAAACTAGACTATCAGTGTAACATGCAAGTGAAATAACTATCAGAATATGTGACCGGCTGGGGTAGTACAGGATACAAGAGCACATGAATAATGGTACGGCTTAGAGTCCTACGTACACGATGTGAGACCTAAGCTATTAGTCAATGCCTAGCTAAAATAGGATTGGTCACATATTTGTAGTATTTCTCCACCCCAATGTACAAGTAAAGAACACTGAACAATGAATAATGAACAATGAACGATGAACTATGAACAATGAACAATCGTGTGTACAATGTGTCAATATGAGAACATAAAGCAAGATAAAAATACAGAGTAAAGAGATCGAGTCGGTGTACTTGCCTTGCTCTGGAAGACCGAAACTAATAAAGCATAAATCTGTATGTCCACATGATTTTTGTACAAGTTGGTTAGGTTCTAAAATGTCAATCTAGCTAATATCACTTAACTAACCAATCACTATATAAATTAGCCAACTCTACTTCTACTGGCTAGCAAGGAAGCCTAGTAAAATATTATTTAGATAATACTATTAATGTTTGAAACATACTAGAATATTTGCTACCAAATCATTTATCAAAGGATAGCCAACTAGAAACATTACAAAGGATAGCCATCTTCTACTGGCTAGCAATTATGTACTAGTTTTTTTTAAAAAATACCTTAGACTATATTTTAACCAAATCATTTATCAAAGGATAGCCAACTAGAAACATTACAAAGTCTAAATATTAGGAATATTTCCATAGCAACTTATACAGATTTTTGGCAAAATATTTAACAACATATTGGTAAAAATATTTGCTCAATATAATCTAATTTTGGAAATCATTTTTTTTACTACTAAATTTTAGCTTCTATGCTAATTAAACTGAAATAACATATCCTGAATAACTAATCCAAAATGGAGGCTGGAAACCCAAACCCATACAAAAAAATTCAGGTAAAAGACTCTGGCCTAATCCACAGAAAATACAACATTATCTATAAATCTACTAATTATACTGAACCCTGGCCCGCAAGTTTAAATATAGGCTCATCTCCAGGCCCTAAAAATACTCAATACCAACTCGAAAACAAAGAATAGTGGTAAAATACTTTGAATCCTCTACAGCTAAAAGCTTCTCTTGCCAACACATACCCAATCGAGCAACCTTCTAAAACAGACATTTAACTAACACTCACACCAAGCAGAGCACAGAAAGGGGGATGTATAGAACTCCTTCTCAATAGAAATTTTTAGTTCAAGTAATGTGAACTCCACAACAAAGGAATATAACAGAGTCTTCACTGAACCTACTATTTCAAAATTAACGGCTAACTGACCTCTCTAACCAAACCAGCACACTCCAACCAATTCTCAGAAACACACACATTCTGTCACAACCCGCACCCGAGGTAAGGGTACGAGTGCGTAACAGCGTCCCTGTCACGACCCGCACCCGGTTTTCGGACTCCAGCCTGACTCGAATACATATAAGCTGTCCAGAGTAGGGTATCATGTATAATCTAAACTATATCTTAATGCACAGGAATCATATAAATAAGAATGAACAAGTATGGGTCATGGTCTGCAGCCCATTATCATATTGTCCGATTAGACTCCAAGAATGATATGAGTCTATAAAATAAGCAGAATATAATATGGTACGGAATATAAATCACTAGAGGATAATAAAGAAATATCACAAGCAAATACATGTACAATACATCACAATCCTCTATCATCCTGCTCAGCTAACTAACTCTATGTAGTCGCTAAACCTGAAGAGATCATCAGGTCCTCAGAGGACATATAAAGATACATATAAACATGCCTATCTAGCAGTTTAATCATACAATAATATAAATAGGGTATAAACAGGAACTAGGCATGAGACTGACATGTGGTTACTGACAGGTAACTATGAACTGGAATACAAGAACAACTATGCGTAAATGAACTGCTGGAAGAACAAGTAAACAAGAGATCAATGGAATACCAACCCTCGCCCCGAATGTGGACTCGCAGGTCAGTTTCAAGGCAAGTCACCCTTGCCCCGTGTGTGGACTCGCAGGTGTAAAGGACAACCCTCGTCCCGTGTGTGGACTCGCAGGTTGTGGAAACTATACAGGAATAGCAGTTCAATTACACATACTTGTAGGCACGACTCAGTCAAGATATAGGTGATGACACGGTACAACTCAGTCATGACACAGGAAAGGACTACTCTAGCATGAACCATAATGTGAATCAAGCCTGGTGTAACTACGATATCAAGTCATGAAATACTGATATACAAGCAAGACAATAAACTAGTAAACATGGTATCATATAAATCTATAGTAGCTAAGGTAACTAAATATAACATACTAAAACAGATGAACTATAAGCATGAAAATGAACTGTAGAGGGAGGTAAGGTATCTTGCCTGGTGGTAGCGCGAAGAACCAATAAGATACCGTCAACTGGTACGCCATAAAGTCCAAAATCCACAAATATCTTTGAAAGGTGAAACAAACATTGCCAACATTCTCAAAATAGTCAAATTAGCTATGATTGCCTATCCTTAATTCCAATTCTGGACACAGGGGCAAAACGGTAATTTTGGGTCAAAACGGTGTCCGTCGTTGGACCCGCTTTGTACCGAAAAGCATGTCAGAGTCAGTGGTCTATAAAGTCGTCAAACTATATGTCTACAAATTTGTTTCGATGATACGAACCCAATGGTATGTCCAATTTTGGATTTCGACGGGCCGTGCACAAAATCGCCCGTTGAATCGGACCGTGGGGCCCGCAAAACGGCGGTCCGATTCAACTGTCTCAGAATTGGATCAAACTTGACATACAAGACCAGACAAATAATACGGCCATGTTGGCACAAGTTTTGTCTCGATCCGACGAGCGTGCACAAAGTAATTAGGAAATTTGCACAGAGGCCGATACGGTGAATTTCGACGGATACGCATCAAATTCGTCGCGCACACTCGACCAATTTGAATTCCGTCAAAGCCCACACGTCCACGAAGCCGTTACGCATCTTTCGATGCTTTCGGTTCGCGACCACGTCGCCCGGATTGGCGGGACGCACGTCGTGTGGATGAGTTTTCTATTTTTTACTATTTTTGAAAATGGTTTTTCCTGATATTTAAACTGATTTAACTTTCTGTTTAATCAACTAGAATTAAATCTACCAGTAGGTTTTTAATCTCGTACATGTAATCTACCAGTCTATTTAAATAGATTTTTGAATCGGTCTATGGATTGGCGAGAAATCGCCTTCCAAGTCGAGTGTTTGGACTGCTATACGTCCTATTTTTGAACATGTTTTGGTCGATCTTTGGATCGACTTTCTGGGAATCCTAGCAAGCGACGATCAAAAATATTTGAAGGGAAATAATGTCGTATAGGTTAGGAACATACCTAAAAAGACAGATCGTAAAACCGTTGATCGTGCGCGACCGAACGTCGCTGCGAACTTTCCCCCGCGCGGCCTGTGCTGGTGTCTTGGCTCTGTTCAATCCATGCGCGCAGTCGGTTTACCGCGCCTGGCCGGCCGACTCCGGCGCACGGCGGTGGCGCACGGCCGCTGGGTGGGTCGCCAGGGAGCCAGGGGGTGGCGCAGGTTGGAGGTTTAGGGTTAGGTCTCTCGTAAACTCTCGATTATATATATGTGTCACAGTGGCCGAACAGAGTCGGGGGCTGCTCTTGGGTTGCTCGAGTTATTTATGCCAATTTGGTTTTAAACCGAGCTGAAGGGGTCTGCTCGGCCGGGTTAGGCCAAGCCAGGCTGGGCCTAGGCTGTTTGGGCCTGGCCATTCTAAATGGCTGGCTGGGTTTGGGCCTGGCTAGGCTGGGCTGGGCTGGGTTTGTTGGACCTTATTCTTTTTCTATTTTTTTAGTCTTATATATATATATATATATATATATATATATATATATATATATATATAAGGATGTCTTCCGAGTTCCTGATGGCGTCGTGGGGGCGATCAGCCCCCCCGTGACCTTCGGGATTCCTCGCCGGCGCCCGGCGGTGCCTCCCCTCGCCCGCTTGCTCTTCCTCCCCTTCTCCCGAACTCCATGGCCGGTCTTCTCCCTGCTCCTCTCTCCAGGCGATCGGCGGCCCAGCCGCCTGGCCCCTCTTGGCCGGATGACTGCCTGGCGCTAATGGGTCTTCCCCCTTCTGCCGTCTCCTCCGTCTCCTCGGATCCGTCTCTGCCCCACCCCTTCCACCCCTCAGACACCCCCTCTCCACCGCTCGGCGATGCGACCCCCAGGTCGGACGCCATGGTCTCCGCGAGCTGGTTCGATCCCCGGCGACGCTCCCCCGTCGCTGACTTAGCGTCCGCACCCTCCTGGGACAGACTCTCCTCGGCGGCCAACCTCCAGCCGGAAGCCCCCTCAGCGGCGCCCTTTCAAAATTCAAACGGGCATGGTCTCCCATTGGGTGGGGAGCCCCCCTACGGTACAGTTTTTGGGTTTCCCACCGTCAGGCACCTCGAGTCTGCTGCCATTGGCACCAATATCGAGACAGCCCCTCCACTTTACGCTTACGCCTCCAAGCGTAACCAGGGCTCTCCCATCTTTTCCCAAGTGGGTCCCACCTTGGTTTATCCGTTGACCACCAGGGACTTAGAGGACCTGCGTATTATCCCTCATTTGCTGGAGGGCCCCACACAACCCCCTACTATTACGCCAACCCTTCTCCATATGCTGGCTGGCCCTTTCAGTTCCCCTCTTTTTACGCGAATCCTTCCGCTTATGTTGGCATGCCCCACAGCTCCTCCCCCTCATCTTTTTACGCACCTACATACCAACCCTCCCATCTCTACGCTAACCACCATCTCCGCTATTTTACGTACAACCCCCTAACTCTCCAATCCTTGCCTCGCTCGCAGGACCCTTCCATTGATCGGTCATCTTCCCTCCTCATCACTACCCCTCCTTCACTACATCGAGATCCTAGCCCTCCCCCTCCCTCCGATGCTCCCCCAGTCGATCCCCCTTCGCAGTTCCCCGCGGGTCCTGCAACATCAGCAGCCTCCACTCTGCCGAGCCTCCCCCCGTGGCCCAGGCTGGTCAGCCTGCTTCCAGCGGCGACGTTGTCGTGCCCCCCCTCCGGAGGACCTGGGCGTCACCCCCGTGTTGAGCACGGTTGCGGTGCTCCCCACTGCTCTTGGAAACTCCTTGACGCTCTCAACGGCGCTTGGTGCGATAGAGGCGGTTCCCGGGGCAACCGTCGCGTCCCACACGAATACCGCTGCAGGCTCCCCTCACCGTCCTTCCCCCGTTAAGGGCCCTCGGGCACTCTCTGCCGACCCCTCCCCCAGCACCAACATTCTCCCCACCCGTATAGCCCCTTCGCCCGCTCAGGGGGTGTCCGCTCCTCCTCTTCGTCGGGAGCCGGCCAGGCGTCTTACGCCGCCACGCTCCGCCTGGATCTAGCCTCTGCGCAGAACTGCCTTATCCCCGATGTCCACCTCCCGGACATCGAGTACCCCAGTGACCTGTCGAAACCTTTCGTTCCCTTCTCTGACTCGGAATTGACATCCATGTCATCTTCGTTCCCTCACACTTTCATCCTCAAATTCTCCACTGGGTGTCCCAAGCTCCCCAGGGTGCAGGAAGAGATTTCCAGGTGGAAGCTATCGGCGCAGTATCGAGCAGCCCCACTCGATCCCATACACATTCTTCTCCACCTCTCCTCCGACACCGACCACAGGATTGTGTGGTCCAAAGGCACGTGCAAGATAGACTCCCATCAGATGAAGATCGTCAAGTAGACCGCGGGCTTTAACACCAAAGAAGACTCATCGATGGTCGCTGCATGGGTAACCCACCCAATCTACCACTCGTCTGTTTTGTTCCGGCAGCTCTTAAGCGTATTGCCAACTCCTTTGGCACGTATGTGGCCACTGTCCCCGAAACTAGTAACCTCACCAAGGCACACTACGCCAAAATCTGTGTGGAACTTGACCTTTCTTCCGAACCACCTAAGTTCACCTCCATCGAGTTGGGCAGCCAGACCCATACCTAACAAATCCTCGATGACAACCACATTATGTTCTGCAACCACTGTCACTTAAGAGGTCAACTACCAAAATATTGCCACCGCCTCCACCCAGAGCTCAAGAAAAAACCAGCCCGGAACAACATAGTGCTACCTGAAGGGAGGACACCCAATTCTCCCCTTCTACCTCTTCCAAACTCTCATATCCGATTCAGATCCAACGACGACAGGTCAGACAAAAGTGAACCCCCCAACAGAGCGCTGATCCCATTCCAAACCAAAGCTCTCACACTCTTCAACCAATTCGATGCTCTGGCCTCGGAGGACGAGGACCTCCCAACGGAATCAGCTTTTCCCTTGGTTGATCAAAACACCACCGAGATCCCCCACCAAGAGGACGTTGAAGCGACCACCGCCATCATTGCCAAAACCCCTCACCACCCGAACGAAGACCTGGTTGTTGAAGCCCTGGCTATCCTAGGCCCCGACCTCATCCGGAGAGGACAGCAGGTTCAGACGGCAGGTTTTCCTCTACAGCAAACTATACTTCTCATTGAGAGCGCCATCGATTCCTTAGTTATCCCCCCCAGAGGATCCTATCCTGGACTCCGCCGGGGAATCACTAGGCCCATCCCCAGAACTTGATCAACTTGCGGATACTTCGCGGGTCGCTCCTGCCTCAACTGAGGCAGAAGCATCAACCTCGAGTGGGGGCATTGTCACGATGGCATCCACTGAAACCACATCCATCCTAACCAGATCCGCCGCCAGGCGGAGCAAAAAAATGTAGCTCCCCTTCCCGAAAATTTGAAATATTTTATTTTATTTATTTTGATTTAAATGGTAATTTTAGATTTTTGTAAATAATTAATTAGTTATTATTACGGTGGATGACTTTAGCCATGATGAAGTTTTGAAATACCAGACGACTAGGAATCGTGGCACGGATAATGTAATGGCGTGCTTTGACTAGTGTATTAGCCCTGGTAGAGAAAGCCGAGTCATAGTGACGTCCTAATTAGGAAAACCAGGCCAAGTTGCGACGTAACCCTTACCGAAGGTTTTATTTATTATTTAATTATATTATTGAGTTTTAGGAGACCCGGTTGTACCAAACCAGCCCGGACTGGACCCGAACTGAGCCCAAGCCATGTAGTCATGCGGTACGTCCAATAACATTCGTGTTGACGTATTTTGGGTATGATTGTGTCGTATTTTATTTTAGTGATATAGTGAATAATTCTAGGTATTTTATTTAAATATTAAAAATATCATTATTAGTCTATATTCGATGATAAATGTATAAAATGTGTCCTTGTACATTTTGGGGATTATTAGACTATGCATGATGGTATATACACCAATATTGGTTATTGATTTTGTTATTATTATTTATTATTAAATTATTGAGGTGATTATTATATAATATTAGTATTATTATTGGATGTATTATGTTAGTCAAACAAAATGTTATTGGGATTAATTGGGTTTATAAGGATTATATTGTCATATTTAATGGTTATATCGAGATTTATAATTTATACGTATATACGTATACGTATATATATATATATATATATATATATATATATATATATATATATATATATATATATATATATATATATATATATATATATAAATATATATATATATATATATATTATATATTATATATGAGGAAAAAAAATATATATATATAAATATATATATATATATATATATATATATATATATATATATATATATATATATATATATATATATATATATATATATATATATATATTATATATGAGGTTGTGTGTATGTATATATAAATATATACTATATACGTGTATGTGTTTATAAATACAAATATTAATATAATAAATGTGTTTGTAAATACAAATATTAATATAATAAATGTGTTTGTATATATATATTACATATACATGTTTATGTGTATGTATATATAATTAAATATATATATATATATATATATATATATATATATATATATATATATATATATATATATATATATATATATATATATATATATATATATATTACATATATATATAATTATATATATAATAGTGTACGTGTGTGTATGTACATATAAATATACATAAATATGTGTGTTTGTGAATATGAATATATATATATATATATATATATATATATATATATATACATGTATACATGTATATATATGTATATACGAATATAAGTATACCTATATATATATATATATATATATATATATATATATATATAATAATTAATGAAAGAAAAAGAGATAGAAAGAATAAAAGAAATGAATACAAAAGAAAAAGGAAAAAAAAGAAATAAGAAAAGAAAAACAAAACATAAAGGGGTGCTACTGTAGCTACGCTATAGTAGCTACAGGCAACCGAGCTCTCAGGCCCAACCCGAGCCCGTGTGAAACCGATAAATATGTATATACTCGATATATAAGTCGACGAGATCATCATCGAAACCCTAACCTAAACGCCGCGTTACCATCCCTCCTCCCCTGGGTGACCCCCGCGCGCGCCCTCGGCGCCGCCGCGCGCCGCCGCCGGTCGGAGAGATCCGCGCGCGCGCGCGCACAGGCGCGAGTGGTGCCAGCAACCGCAATCAGTGGCAGCAGAGCACCCAACTTCGTGGGTAAAGTTCTTCCACTATACTTCATCATTTTGTGTTTCGCAAACTAGTCCGAAGAGCCGATATAACCCTCTTCGAAACCCTCCAAAGGGAATTCGTCGTAGACGCGCGATAAACCCAGAAAATCGACGTGAAGTCGATGGAAAAAAAACTTGTCCAGAAACAGGACGATTACAGTCCAACTGCCCATATTTGAAGATCGATTACGATCGATCTAGTGTCGTTTTAGAAATTCGTATTGAACAATTATTTAGACAGCATGTAGGACAACAAGACTCTTCAGATAGATTAACTTTTCGTTCATAATTTAATGAGTAATTTGATTGTAAAGTTCACCGAAAATCTGTTTTAAAAACATGAAAATTGTTCCACACGACGTGCGTCCCGCCGAACCGGACGACGTGGTCGCGAACCGAAGGCATCGAAAGTTGCGTAACGGCTTCGTGGTCGTGTGGGCTTTGGCGGAATTCAAATTGGTCGCGTGTGCGCGACGAATTTGATGCGTATCCGTCGAAATTCACCGTATCGTACACTTTGCAAATTTCTCAATTACTTTGTGCACGTTCGTCAGATCGAGACGAAACTTGTGCCAACAGAACCGTATCATTTTTTTGGTCCTGTATGCCAGGTTTGGTCCGATTCTGAGACAGTTGATAAAATTACCGTTTTGCGGGCCCTACGGTCCAACTTAACGGGCGATTTTTTGCATGGCCCGTCGAAATCTAACTTTGGACATACGGTTGGGTTCGTATCAAAAAACTGGATCCGTAGACATGTAGTTTGACGAATTTAGAGACTGTTGACTCTGGCACGCTTTTCGGTGCAAAGCAGGACCTACGGCGGACATCGTTTTTTGCCCGAAATTACCGTTTTGTTCCTGTGTCCAGAATTGGACTTAAGGACAGGCAATCCTAGCTAATTTGACTATTATGAGATCATTGGTATTGTCTATTTCAGCATCCGAGGACTGTTGTACGGGTTTTGACTATTGTGGCACATTGAGTAGTTCAGACTGTCGGTTTCACCAGCAGAGGACCACAGGCGAGTACAGTTTATTGTCTGCATTTTGATATTGATTTTCACTATATTTCATTGGTTGGCCATTGGTTATGTGATTATTTTCTATTATAAATTGTTGAGTCGAGAATGAGAAGTACCAAGGATGTGTGATCTGACCTTAGACCGTGTAGACCGTGTTGCATTTATATCTTGTAGACAGTGTAGACAGTGATTTATTTATTTCTTGTAGACAGTGTAGATAGTGATTTATTTATTGCAAAGTAGACAGTGTAGACCGTGATTATTATTGCATTTAAACTGTGTAGTTCGTGATTATTATTCTGTAGACAGTATTTCTTTATTGCAATATTTTCTGTAGACCGTGTAATTGTAGACCGTGTAACTTTAGACCGTGTAGACCGTGTCGCATAATTGTTCCGAGACCGATCACATATCAAAGATACTTCTAACAGTTGGGGAAAGTATTTTGTGTCTATTTATTGATAATGGTTTTCCGTATTTACTATTTATTTTCAAAACTCATGATTGATGTCTAACCTTTGTTTTATAGTCATTTTCTTTATTTGAAATTGCATTCAGTGAATTGTGCTCGTTCCATTCCTGACTGGAAACCAACATTTTTCAGGTTAGCCGTGGATTCACTTAGCATGGAAGATACGGAAATACTTGCAGACAAAAGCCTAGAAACTAGCTAGATAGCGGAGTTGTAGTCATTCCAATATTTGTACAAGTTTATATTTTCTGTAAATATAAAACTTGTGATCTTTGTAAATTAAATTAATTATGTGATTGAGCATTATTTGTTAGTTTGATCTTCATGGCCATGACAGCGTTCTACCGCCGACACTGTGGCGTAGGCTGGCTTGGACACGTCTCGTATCCGTTTAAAAAAAACGGGTGCAGGTCGTGACAAGTTTTTGTGGTGGCCCATGCAGGTCGTCTTCGCAAAACATACGAACTCGTGATAGTACTTAAGTTAGTTGTACTATTGCGAGCCTGCGACTAGAACATGCTCATTCACGAACAAGGATTAATTTAATTGAATGACTAGGACTAGGAGTCCCTTATACAAGTTTACCGATGGGTAGTCTAGGCCATGCAACTTAGATAAGGAGTTAGTAAGTTTGATAGTTGTCAGATCCCCATAAGTACACTATTGCCTCTATATAGGACTATGTGATCCAACGTGGATAGATTATTCACTTGGTGAGACAGAGCTTCCTAGAAATTACTGATCTAACCTAGATGAATTATTTACTTCCGTCTCTTTGCCTCTTAGATATCATCCTCACATCTTAGACAATTGCCCATTTAATTCCTATTTTTCCCTAAGAGTTATTATTTTATGATATCCATAGATGAACCTCAAGTTAGTTTCGATTCAAAGTTTTCGTCAAAGGTTTGAATACACACAGAATAGGTACTAGAATGGTTGTATTTCTTTGTCTTCAGCTATTCCCTTCCTGTTCAATCTTTTATGTTAAAGGATTATGACTGATAGGACAATATTTATGCCTTATTACATAGTCGACTTGCTTGAATCTCTAGAAGCTCATGAGTTTTTACATATATAGTTAAAAGAAGGTTAGTTAACTCATAATGGCAGGACAGCAGCATACTGTCGCCATTTATTTGAATTACGGAGACCTTGGATTCACTGTAGCCAGCAGCGCACTGGCGAGATACGACCCCTAGAGTTGAAATTGGTTTAAGCAAATATAGGTCATAGAATATTGCTAAACTAGGGTTAGTGGTCCTCTTTGATCGTAGTTACCCTTGAAGCAAATATCGGATAGAGTTAAGAAGTGTTTGACTTTATATCATATTTGAGTTACGAAACTAAAGGTTTACCACAGCCTGAGTATACGTGCGAGGCGAAATCCTCGGTGAAATAACTTCAAACATGATTACAAATTAGGGATAATGTAGAGGATAGGACGGTGCCATGTATGTTCTATAAAATCCGAAGCCAATAGTAGTGGAAGTTCTGTGAGATTGGGTAGCGTGTCTCTCGATCTAGCATTCTGTGGTCCTTGTGACCTATTGACGAGGATATTGTTTGACGCCGATAGGTTTATCTAGAATATAGAGTTTAAAGGTTCATAACCCATTAGTCGCCAAGGCATTATGGATAAGAAGATAGTAGGATAACCGTGTAAGCAATAACACCAGGAAAGGATATGATTTTCCCAAAACTCGAACTACTTGTGCCTCATTTCAAAATTTTTGTATACTTGTATTTTGACTATCTTAACCAATACTGCTATTACAGCCTAGTTTTTGCAAGCTTGCTCTTTTATCGAGCTTGATTCAAGACATATGTTTATTGGGGACGCCCGCTAACATATTGTCTAATCAGAATCAGTGTATATGGTCTGATCAACCATGATGTAATTGGTTCGCACTATATTTAATTATCCTACGTGGATTGAGATATCGAGGTATCTATGATCTCATCCGTGACTGTATTGATAATTCTTCTTGAATTATATATTCGCCTTTGAATCACGTAATTGTATTCAGTGACATCTTTCTTGAACCCTTTATTGTTTTTGTCTTCCACTGATTAGAAGGATGAAAACTAGTAATTGATAGATAGATACAGAGTATTCCCAAGGCTATGATAATTGTATACGCAAGTGTAGCTACCATCGGCCAGCCTGTGACTAGAACTTTGCCTTAAGTTACTTGTCCTCTCTGCGACCCTAAAACTATCATGATCTTCTGGTCATTGGAGACCGAGAATGATTAGGATCTTTCCCCTTGACCAAATGCCAACCTAGGAGACTATCTATCCTCTAGAGACCGATTGTTGTGAGCCTCAAGTTATTTGTTTGAAGCTTGCTTTAATTAGAACCCTGGTAACAATAGTCTGGCAAGTTTGACACCAATAGAAATTCATGACTCAGTTGTTAGAAATTTTTTGCCTTAGAGTTGATTTTCCCGTCGATAACTCTAGTATACTAGACGAGTAGATCATTCTATTTTATCGACCATATGTTATTGCACACGCACTCGTTTTCCATTTAATGAGGAACGACCCTTGACTTGACCTATATCTACCGTATTCCGTTACGCTGTGCCTTGTTCTTTATTAACCAGAGTCGAGGTACAATATCCGGACTTTGAAATCCTTCTAACCTCATTATTCCCAAAACCCTGTCCTAGCTTCTAAGGTGGGTAGACTGTAAACCTTCTAAAATTTTAGGATATACCAGAATTACCGAGTGATTAGAATAACTTCCATTAGGATGATGATTAGTGTCCCATAGACTCCCACTTTCCAGTTAGATTATTTTTGTGTCCCGGTCGTGTCATTAAAATTTGGAGCACGAGACCAACTGTTATCTTCCAACAAATTTCATATGCAAGATCTAGACGAGTCCACCTTCATTTAGGTATATCATGTCCCACTCAAACCCGTCCCCTTGTACTCTATTTTTATGGTACGA
Source organism: Iris pallida (assembly GCA_029216955.1). Taxonomy (NCBI): domain Eukaryota; kingdom Viridiplantae; phylum Streptophyta; class Magnoliopsida; order Asparagales; family Iridaceae; genus Iris; species Iris pallida. The sequence goes on from JANAVB010027195.1 coordinate 7,104,641, forward strand.
CTTTCAGGTAAAAAGGACTAGCTATAACCCTTACCATAATACCGGTATACTTTTCGCCTTCCACTGGAGCCTCAACCTTGACTCAATTCCTTCGACCCAATATGTGGTGGTGATCTACTCGAAGTCCACTACGCGCCTGCCACTAGTGTATCGCCCAATTGAGGCCTCATGTTCTACTTAAACACAAAAGTCACGAAAGATGCATTTTTGGGCTTTATACACCTAGCTAACCGACCTGACAGGCAACTAGCTCAACCACTTGGAAGAAATCCTATTCTAGGTTACCCTAACCTGGTAGGAATAGTTTTATCATTGGAATCTTGTCCAGCCCATAGAGATTACAATCCAAGGTATACCCAACAATTGATGTCCAATTGAGGAATCCATTAAGACCCAGTAACACTCATCCATGCATACCACCATATTTGGACTATAGAACTGAACTATTTGAAATCATTCTCGATTATTCTCCCTTGCCTTCCTGTACTCTTGATTCTCGTCCCTTCCTATTTCGGGGTGACGAATAATCGTGCTGTCTAGAGTTCATCAAGTTATTGTAATATTGCTTGATTATTAAATAATTGGTTGTTTATAGATACGAGAGGATTATAGATACCATATGCCTAGATATTTGTTGGTAGGATTGTTAGCACTAGTTAGAAGATTTTAAGATTTAGTGTGAGGAGTAGTGTGACCAAAGGTGGGTAGAAGTCCTCGATGATTCGTAGTTACGGAAGGGCTTGGAGGGGGGTACAAATATTCCGAAGAAATTAAGTCTGAGAAGATTGTGATAATAGTGGATTTATTCTTTTTATTTTATTTTGAATTTTTAGGCATACCTATGGGTTAGAATTTCGAGGACAAAATTATTTTAAGGTGGGTAGATTTGTAGCTCCACTTTCCAGAATTTTAAAATATTTTATTTTATTTATTTTGATTTAAATGGTAATTTTAGATTTTTGTAAATAATTAATTAGTTATTATTACGGTGGATGACTTTAGCCATGATGAAGTTTTGAAATACCAGACGACTAGAAATCGTGGCACGGATAATGTAATGGCGTGCTTTGACTAGTGTATTAGCCCTGGTAGAAAAAGCCGAGTCATAGTGACGTCCTAATTAGGAAAACTAGGCCAAGTTACGACTTAACCCTTACCGAAGGTTTTATTTATTATTTAATTATATTATTGAGTTTTAGGAGACCCGGTTGTACCAAACCAGTCCGGACTGGACCCGAACTGAGTCCAAGCCATGTAGTCATGCGGTACGTCCAATAACATTCGTGTTGACGTATTTTGGGTATGATTGTGTCGTATTTTATTTTAGTGATATAGTGAATAATTCTAAGTATTTTATTTAAATATTAAAAATATCATTATTAGTCTATATTCGATGATAAATGTATAAAATGTGTCCTTGTACATTTTGAGGATTATTAGACTATGCATGTGGTATATACACCATTATTGGTTATTGATTTTCGTTATTATTATTTATTATTAAATTATTGAGGTGATTATTATATAATATTAGTATTATTATTGGATGTATTATGTTAGTCAAACAAAATGTTATTGGGATTAATTGGGTTTATAAGGATTATATTGTCATATTTAATGGTTATATCGAGATTTATAATTTATACGTATATACGTATACGTATACATATATATATTATATATGAGGTTGTGTGCATGTATATATAAATATATATACTATATACGTGTATGTGTTTATAAATACAAATATTAATATAATAAATGTGTTTGTAAATATAAATATTAATATAATAAATGTGTTTGTATATATATATTACATATACGTGTTTATGTGTATGTATTTTTTTTTGATGACTTACAACGTGCCTCGTGCAGCCATTCCAGTTCCATGACATGTCGAAATGGCAACCAAGACGAAGAAATACTTGAATTGAATAAGTACAATCAACTCTAAAATGAATGAAAGGCAATTCGATAAATCGACACAACGCGTGCGACACGGAACTTAGAAAGATATCAAATATGGTTCGATGCCGTCGAACGATAGGGCCGCTCGATGAAATTGTCTAAGAAACACGAAAACACGAGTTAAAAAATGGTAGGATGACCTGCACTCAGAAAGTCTCGAGGACGAGACTTATTTTGAGTGGTGTATTATGTAGTGACCCGCTCCGCCCTAGCGGAACGCCGATTCCAAACGGCGCGTGCAACGACTCAAAACGAGCCGTCGACCCGAAGAGTTGCCTCGACCCGATGAAGTATCGATGCAAATCGATGCAAGACTTGCATTGGCCCGTCAAGAAGAATCCAGACTTAGACTTGCAAAGGCGCGCTCGGAGGATCGCTCGGCCGATGCGAACATCGCTAAGGTGGGTGGCTCCGATGAACCCGTCTGTGCTTAGCCTAGACACATAACAATGCGGACACTATCACGAGAATCGCTAGGCGATAACACCCTGCATGCTAATAAATGATTCAACGCACCTAGCTAAGGAAATAATCCCATCTTGCATGCTTGTTTAGAACATGGAAAAGAACTTGGAAATCATAGAAATGCTCGTACCGCGCTCTATGCTCGTGCTAAGGCACAAGCTCACGTTCATGTCCCTTATACGTTCAAACAATGAAACAATGAATGGTTTACAACAATGAAACGGGAAGGCTATCAACATAGTCGCTCCGAGTAGAGTTTAGCAACATTGGAAGGCTATGGGACCGATGGGTCGCCAAGGCGACTCCCACACTGGGAGTTGCATAATGCGTGAAAGAATGAATCCACGAACGAATTAATAAATACATGAATGACTCTATGAACGAACGAACAAGTTAAAGAATGAAATGAAAGAAAGAATGCATGAAAGATAAGACATGGAAGACGCTAGCGACAGGTGTGACGGGCACGTGCAACGGTGCTCGCTACCCGCGCTGTACGGACGCCAACCTGGTCGTTAACGCATTATGGCTAAGGGTTAGCCTACGGCTCGGAGATAGCCGCTAAGTTAAAAATGACAAGACAATACGAAATGGTCGTGGACAAACGGCACGGGCGATGGGGGGGAATACCGTGGCCGTCGTGTGGAAGGATTCTGCGGTACGGGCGTTGGGGGGTAAACCGTGGCCGGCCTAGGCAGAATCAACGGCGCTTACGGGCTGCTTGGGTGCGGGCTTGGGCACCAAGAGACGTAAGTAGGAGGGTATATTCAAGAGACTTAACGGGGTGTACCAGCCATCACCCTACGCTAAGTTGAGAATTGCCACAGGGGAATGTCCTAAATGGCTTGCAAAGCCAGCGACCCGTGCATGTAGATTAAGTGGACTATGCTGGTGGCAATCCACGTGCAAGTTCTTGCATTGAAATCAAAGTAGTCTAAGTAAACTAAATGAAGTGTCTCCAGAACATGCTTGAAGTGTAATATCCTGAACATGAACATGCCCGAAATATAACACTCTTGAACATGCTTGAAATATAACATCCTGATCATGAACATGCTCGATATGTAACACTCCTGAACGTGCTTGAATATAATATCCGGAACATGCTTGAATTGTAACACTTTAAAACGTGCCTACGACGTGCTAGAACATGCCCACGACGTGCTAGAATCCCGAGACATGGACACACACTTGATATTGAATGCGTACATGAATCGTGTTATGTTATTATACATGAATTGTGGTTTAACTTGGTTTACCTTGAACAGGGAAGGCCGGACGGTAAGTATGGGTAAGTCGTACATGTATTTCCATGCGACACTCGAGTTCGGTAACACGAGATAGGCTATGCAATATGCCATGAAATTGATCCTAAGGCAAGATTAGAAAGACAATGAATGATAGAGATGCACAAAAGATTATAGAACGTGTTTGGTAATGATGGCATTGTGGGCGAGCCAGCCTCCCCACCAGTGCATAACAATGTACTGATAACCCCACAGTATGCTTGCAGGATGCAGGAGACGCCGGCGGGTGTGGAGCTTCAATCGAACGTGCTAAGGCGCGGAGCTATCTCTGGGCCTTGGAGCGTTGCAAGGAGCTGGAGCACCATATACGGGACATAATGTATCGGAACATCGCCATGAATCATTCCATCTTGTAAGCCACTTGGCACGCCTTTTATGTTTCAGAGAGAGAGAGAGCTTGAGCGACTTGTAATATCGGCCTAGCGCCGCTTGTAAACTTGTTGAATATCAATAAAGAATTTGGTTTCGCTTCAATTGTGTTCATTTATATTCCGCTGCAAATGGGGACACTCTGTGCGACTCTGTGGCCTAGGAATCAAATCGGCCGTTCCTGGACTTGGCCTTGCACGGGCGCAACCTAGGCCCGTGCGGCATCACGCCTTAGCGAGGACGATCGCTCCTATATAATTATATATATAATAGTGTACGTGTGTGTATGTATATATAAATATACATAAATATGTGTGTTTGTGAATATGAATATATATATATATATAAATGTATACGTGTATATATATGTATATACGAATATAAGTATACCTATACGTATATATATATATATGAATACATATATATATAGTTAATAATTAATGAAAGAAAAAGAGATAGAAAGAATAAAAGAAATGAATACAAAAGAAAAAGGAAAAAAAAAGAATAAGAAAAGAAAAACAAAAACATAAAGGGGTGCTACTGTAGCTACGCTACAGTAGCTACAGGCAACCGAGCTCTCAGGCCCAACCCGAGCCCGTGTGAAACTGATAAATATGTATATACTCGATATATAAGTCGACGAGATCATCATCGAAACCCTAACCTAAACGCCGCGCTACCATCCCTCCTCCCCTGGGCAACCCCTGTGCGCGCCCTCGGTGCCGCCGCGCACCGCCAGCCGGTCGAAGAGCTCCGCGCGCACGCGCACAGGCGCGAGTGGCGCCAGCAACCGCAATCAGTGGCAGCAGAGCACCCAACTTCGTGGGTAAAGTTCTTCCACTATACTTCATCATTTTGTGTTTCGTAAACTAGTCCAAAGAGCCGATATAACCCTCTTTGAAACCCTCCAAAGGGAATTCGTCGTAGACGCGCGATAAACCCAGGAAATCGACGTGAAGTCGATGGAAAAAAACTTGTCCAGAAACAGGACGATTACAGTCCAACTGCCCATATTTGAAGATCGATTACGATCGATCTAGTGTCATTTTAGAAATTCTAATTGAACAATTATTTAGACAGCATGTAGGACAACAAGACTCTTCAGATAGATTAATTTTTCGTTCACAATTTAATGAGTAATTTGATTATAAAGTTCACCGAAAATCTGTTTTAAAAACATGAAAATTGTTCCACACGACGTGCGTCCCGCCAAACCGGGCAACGTGGTCGCGAACCGAAGGCATCGAAAGTTGCGTAACGGCTTCGTGGTCGTGTGGGTTTTGGCGGAATTCAAATTGGTCGCGTGTGCGCGACGAATTTGATACGTATCCGTCGAAATTCACCGTATCGTGCACTTTGCAAATTTCTCAATTACTTTGTGCACGTTCGTCAGATCGAGACAAAACTTGCGCCAACAGAACCGTGTCATTTTTTTGGTCCTGTATGCCAAGTTTGGTCCGATTCTAAGACAGTTGATAAAATCACCGTTTTACGGGCCCCACGGTCCAACTCAACGGGCGATTTTATGCATGGTCCGCCGAAATCCAACTTTGGACATACGGTTGGGTTCGTATCGAAAAACTGAATCTGTAGACATGTAGTTTGATGACTTTAGAGACTGTTAACTCTGGCACGCTTTTCGGTGCAAAGCGGGTCCTACGGCGGACATCGTTTTTGCCCGAAATTACCGTTTTGCCCCTGTGTCCAGAATTGGACTTAAGGACAGCAATCCTATCTAATTTAATTATTCTGAGATTATTGGTATTGTCTATTTCAGCATCCGGGGACTGTTGTACGGGTTTTGACTATTGTGGCACATTGAGTAGTTCAGACTGTCGGTTTTACCAGCAGAGGACCACAGGCGAGTACAGTTTATTGTCTGCATTTCGATATTGATTTTCATTATATTTTATTGGTTGGTCATTGGTTATGTGATTATTTTCTATTATAAATTGTTGAGTCGGGAATGAGAAGTACCAAGGATGTGTGATCTGACCTTAGACCGTGTAGACCGTATTGCATTTATATCTTGTAGACAGTGTAGACAGTAATTTATTTATTTCTTGTAGACAGTGTAGACAGTGATTTATTTATTGCAAAGTAGACAGTGTAGACCGTGATTATTATTGCATTTAAACTGTGTAGTTCGTGATTATTATTCTGTAGACAGTGTTTCTTTATTGCAATATTTTCTGTAAGACCGTGTAATTGTAGACCGTGTAACTGTAGACCGTGTAACTTTAGACCGTGTAACTTTAGACCGTGTCGCATAATTGTCCCGAGACCGATCACATATCAAAGGTACTTCTAACAGTTGGGAAAAGTATTTTGTGTCTATTTATTGATAATGGTTTTCCGTATTTACTGTTTATTTTCAAAACTCATGATTGATGTCTAACCTTTATTTTATAGTCATTTTCTTTATTTGAAATTGCATTCAGTGAATTGTGCTCGTTCCATTCCTGACTGGAAACCAACATTTTTCAGGTTAGCCGTGGATTCACTTAGCATGGGAGATACGGTAATACTTGCAGACAAAAGCCTAGAAACTAGCTAGATAGCGGAGTTGTAGTCATTCCAATATTTGTACAGGTTTATATTTTCTGCAAATGTAAAACTTGTGATCTTTGTAAATTAAATTAATTATGTGATTGAGCATTATTTGTGAGTTTGATCTTCATGGCCGTGACAGTGTTCTACCGCCGACACTGTGGCGTAGGCTGGCTTGGACACGTCTCGTATCCGTTTTAAAAAAAACGGGTGCGGGTCGTGACAAAAAATCCCCCCACAAATCCTTTAATGCTGAACATCCTATCCTGGAATGTTCGCGGTCTGGGGAACAAACCCACTCTGAGGAGAATTATCAGCCTCAGGAAAATCCACTAGATTGATATCCTTATAATTCTTGAACCCAAAATACCCCCCCCAAAATGTTAAAATCCATCCAACTGCAGCTGGGCCTCCCCACGGCCATCGCCAGCAGACACGATATTTGGATCCTCTGCACCGAAGATATCAGCATTGGCAGCATCCAGGACACCAGACAGGCCCTCTCCTGCTGCATGGATCATCCAATGCTTCCAGAGCGCGTAATCATCTCCGCAGTCCACGGCAGCTGCGATGTTTCTGAGCGTAAACAACTCTGGAACGATCTCCTTGACATCCACCTAAACCACATCAACTATCATTGGCTCTGCATTGGAGACTTTAACGCTCTCACCTGTAGATAAGAGAAAATCGGGGGTCGCCCCCTCCGACCACGGCTATGCAGGACTTCAACAACTTCATCTTCAATGCCCACCTCACCTCTCTCCAGTTCTCCGGCAATGCCTTCACCTGGTGCAACATGCAAGAAGGCGATCGTCGCCAATATTCCCGCCTCGACAGAGCCCTTACGAATGTCCTATGGCACAACATGGGGATGTCCACCAACCTAACTCATCTCAACACCACTGAATCCGACCACGCCCCTCTGCTGGTGGTCATTGATAACATTTCCAACCCATCAAAAAAGAACTACCGGTTCCTCGACTTCTGGACCGAACACCCCTAATTTTTGGGCATCGTTGCGGATGCGTGGAATAGTGTGGACTCTCCCAACCCCCTATCATATGTGAGCAATAAGCTTAAGGCTACGAGAAAAGCCCTATCCAAGTGGAGCAAACTGGCCTACGGAGACATATTTCAGGCCGTACGAACCGCCGAGGACGATAACCCGTGCCGAAGCTAGGTTCGCCTCGGACCGTTCCCCTGCGGCCAGGACCTCCCTGAACTTCACCAAGGCCATGCTTAAATTCAGAATCAAAGTGGAAACTGACTTCTGGAAGCAGAAAGCGAGATTGAAATGGGACAGCGACGGAGATAAAAACTCGAAGTATTTCCACGCCTGTGTCAACAGCCGCAGACAGAAGTTAGCGATTCTCCATACTATTGACGACAACGGGATCATCATCGCTGACCAAAAGAGCATCCAGAAGGCCGCTACAGAATTCTATTCCAAATTATTCTCCAAAGAGACGGTTCACAAAGACATCGCCTTCCTGGAGCAAATCCTCCATCTCATTAACGACAACGACAATGCTCAGCTGGATCGCTCTTCCACTGCCCAGGAGGTAAAAAAAAGTGGTGTGGGCTCTGAATGAACACAGCGCTGCCGGACTGGACGACTTTTTGGGGGTTTTCTTTCGCTCGTGTTGGGACATTATCAAGCAGGATATCACCGAAGCAGCTATTGTCTTCTTCGAAGGAGCCACCTACCCTAAAGCCATCTCCAGCGCCAAGCTCATCCTTATACCGAAAAAAGACAACCCGGAGTCATTTCGGGACTTCCGCCCCATCAGTCTATGCAATTTCACCAACAAGATCATCTCTAAAATCATAGCTTCGAGAATGGCTGGGTTACTCCCCAAGATTATCTCTGAGGAGCAAAACGGGTTTGTCCGAGGGAGGAACATCCAGGACAACATTATGTTGGCCCAAGAGTTAATCACATGCATGAAGTTCCCTGTCAGGGGGGCAACATCGCCGTCAAAATCGACATGGAGAAAGCCTATGACAGACTGGACTGGCAGTTCATGATCTGGGTATTCAGGGCTTTTAGTTTCTCAGAAAATTGGACCAACATCGTCTGGAGATCGATTAGCAACTCGTGGTTCTCCACAGTCATAAACGGCCAAGCTGAGGGATTTTTCAAATCCACCCGAGGGGTTAGGCAAGGCGACCCTATATCATCCACTATATTCATCATCGCGGCTGATGCCCTCAGCAGGAACCTTAATAACATGACCAACACGCCAAACTTCCAGCATTACCACACTTCCAGTGGATGTCCGATCATCACCCATCTGGCCTTTGCTGACGATTTACTTATTTTCTCTTCTGGGGACGAAGGGGCGGTGGCGGTCGTCCACAACACCCTGCTGAGGTACTCCGTTTGTTCCGGCCAGAAGATCAACCCCTCCAAGAGCGTCATCTATGCCCACCACAACACCAAAAGAGAGCACGCCATCGGGCTCTCCAACTTAACATCCTTTATGGTTGACCATCCTCCATTCAACTATCTAGGGTGCCCTTTGGTGTACGATAAATCAAACGCCGGCATCTTCGAGAATTTGATCACCAGAATCAGGAATAAACTTAGCGGGTGGCATAACGCCACTCTATCCCCTGGTGGCAAGATGATTCTCATCAAACACGTGCTCAACTCTATCCCCATTCACACCCTGGCCGCTTGCTCTCCGCCTTTGAAGGTGATTTCTTCGATCGAGCAGATCTTCTGTAATTTCTTCTGGGGTCATTGCAACGGGCAAGACAAGCATCACTGGGCTAGCTGGGACTCCATGGCTTATCCTACTGAGGAGGGGGGGGTCTGGGATTTAACAAGCTCACTTACATCGTGCAGGCATTTTCGATGAAACTGTGGTAGAAAATCCACACGAGCAAGAATCTTTGGACCAGGTTTATGAAAACCAGATACTTTAAACACATCCATCCGACAGTAGCCATATCCAATAGTAGATCATCTGCGGCTTGGCGCTGTATCCTGCGCGGGCGTGATTTAGCCGAATCTGCTATTAGACTGCAATTGGGCAATGGAGAGTCTGATCCATTCCGGAAGCGATGGACCGAGGATAGCTTGATCCCGATACTCACAGAGATCCCGAGAAACATCAGGATCAGAGACTTGTGGAACCCCACTACGGAGGACTGGAACTGGGACAAGATCCGCGAATGGGTCGGTATCGAAACTGAGGAGTGCATTCGATCGAGCGGGCTTCGTATTGGTAGCGATGACGATGCGCTGATATGGACGCTCGAGGCCTCGGCGGCATTTTCGGTAAGGTCGACGAGTATCGCTAGCCAAGGAGTGGGGCGTCCACATCATGTTAGCGCGCACTATTGGCACACCTGTATACCAAAGAAGTGGTCCTTCCTCATGTGGAGAGTCATTAGGAAGAAACTGCCCACCGATGATACCCTCAACACCATTGGGATCAGCCTAGCATCGGCATGTAATTGCTGCACCGAGCGTCAGATGGAGACTATCGACCACATCTTCTGTCAAGGGGCCCTGTCGACCAGCATCTGGAGATCCCTTAACCGGCAACTCAGTATTGAGCCAGGGGCGGTCGCTTCTACGATCTCGCGGCTTCATGGGGTTCTGCTTCCCACGCCACCAGATCGTCGCAGCGGCCGCTACGTGGGCGATTTGGAAGAATCGCAACAAAGCTAGATACGAAGGCCACCAATACTCTGTCGACCAGCTCACTCGGGAAGTCTATCGCCAATGCCATAAGCGGAGCGCACTGTGCTCCCACAGCTCATCAGCGTTCTGGTCCGCGCTGTTTCCTTAAGTAGCTTTGCCTCCTTTTTGGTTCCTTTTGTTGGTATACTTGTATAGGCTTCTTTTTGGCTTGTATACGTCTCGGGCTTCGGCATTTTGAGCCTTGATCAATAAATGGGGAGGTTTGTTTATATATATATATATATATATATATATATATATATATATATATATATATATATATATATATATATATTACTATATATTTTTTTATATATATATTTTTAAATATATATATATATATATATATATATATATATATATATATATATATATATATATATATATATATATATATACACACATATAGGTATACATATACTATATCTATTTGTATATACACACATATATATATCTTATACACACACACAAATACATATATATATATATATATATATATATATATATATATATATATATTTATATATTCATACACATACGCACATATACATATATATATATATATATATATATATATATATATATATATATATATATATATATATATATATATATATATATATATATATATACACCTACATTTATGTATTTATTTATATAACTCTTTGTATATTTATAAATATCTTCCATGCATACCTTCCATTACAACAATAAATATTCACAGCAACCAAAATAATATCCTAATAATATATATCCATAATATAGTGTCTTATTTATAGAAATATATATACACATATATATACATATCATTATAATAAATGATTTAATAAATATAAATCGCCAATTCCTACATATATACACAAAAAATATTTGCATTTATCAAACATGTCTACAAGGTCATATTTGGTCCTACTACATGCCTACATGGGCTTGGATTTGACTTGGTCCCAATCTGGTCAGGTTCGGTACAACCGGGTTCCCTAAAACTCAATAATATGATTAAATAATAAATACAATCTTCGGTAAGGGTTAAGTCGCAACTTGGTCTGATTTTTCTAGTTAGGACGTCACTATGGCTCGGTCTTTCCTGACATGGCTATTACACTAGTCAAGGCGCACCACTGCACTATCCGTGCCACGATTTCTAATCACCTTGTACTTCAAAACTCAACCATGGCTAAACTGATTTACCGTAATAATTAACTAATAATTATTTATAAAAACAAATTTAAAAAAATCACCATTAAATCAAATAAATGAATAAATAAATATTTTAAAAAATATTTTCGGGAAGGGAAGCTACAGTTCCAGCCTACGTCACAGAAACGACGTAGAACGCTGTCTAGTCTACCATCTATCAATAGTTATAATATCAAGACCCGTCGAGAATGGTCAACTCCAAACGGAGGACAAGCAATGACAATATAATATACTCAATCACAAACTCTAGGAATGACGATAGATAATACTAAAAGATAAAGACAACAAGATATATAAATATCATCCTGAAAATCCAACACAGAATAATACGAGTCCAAAATCTCTGAGTCAACAATCTCAATACAAACAACTAACAAATAATAACAAGCCAAAGTAATCTGGAGACAGAGTCCAGTACTATACTAAAACCAGCTAAACTATACCAAGGCCTCATCTGCTAGAGCTAGCCCCTGCTGCACTATGGTATCCAATTCTATACCAACCACGTCATGAGGACCGTAGTAGGTAGGGCACTCCTCCTCATCATCTGTAATATTTTCAACAGGTCCAGTCAGGACGAAAACGAGTACAAAATCTCAAACAACAGTTCTAGTTATACAATATTGAAAATGTAGCAGTAGATAGAGAGAATATACTAGGTAAAGTAGAGCGTACATGCATCCTGACAGGGTATATCAAAACTGTAATGAGATAAGGCAAGAGAACAGTGTATAACATGTACGAAAATCTGGAACTTCTATCTATGTGAGTTTAGCACTAGTTTCAACATGTGATCGGATTAGAACTTGATACAATATTTGGACTGGCTAATCATACGTGAGTGTATGATTAACACTATACAATGAGGATACAATAGTGATACAATGCTGGTACTGTGGGTTATTGATGACATATCTATGCTAACACCCCCATCCCTGACTAATATAGTGGATCCAACCATGACACATCATGACACGTGATTCTCTGAGAAGGTAGCTAGCCTTCGCAGGAATCTTGTCTATACAATACACAAGGAACTAGGAAAGACTTACTCAGGATATACCAAGAAATACAAGGAATAACATCTCATGACGGAATCCAGACAATACCAATCCGTGTGAACAATGTGTCAAAAGAACAAGGATATCTACACTAAATACAAGAAACATAGATGATATCATAAACCATATCTCAATACTTAAGTAATACACTATATAGACATCACTAAGAATATGCAAAAGTAAACCCCCTTAATCCTAAACCATAGCCTAACTAACCTCACACTCACATTCTAACTCAAACTCAAACTTTCATACTACTCACTCTCTCATCTAGCTATTTTCTAACACTCAAATCCATCTCTCAAACTAACTCACACTCTCACTCACACACTCAAAAGGAAATCAACCCAAGGCCTAAAGCCCAGGCACACACTCACACCAACATCAAACCAAAACCTAACATCTAAACCATTTAACCTACTAACTCAATTTCAAACTTAAACTTTAACTCACATAAACACACACACACACACATAAAGGGAGATTGGGGGGAAAAGTGGGCTGCCAAAGGGGCTGCCGCTGTTGTCCAAGGGGGACAGCAGCCCCCTGCTGCTACTGCATCCATGTCCTTCTTCTTGTTCTTCTTCAATTCCTCCTTCTTCTTCTTCTATCCCCATCACTCGTTCATTCAAACCATCTATCCATCCATCCCATTCCTTCATCTCTTCACTCACTCTATTTCAATTCTATCATTCAATTCAATTCAAACCTCCATTTCATTTCAATTTAATTCATACATTCATTCTTTAATTTCACACTCTCATTCAACAACCTATCTATATACCCTTACTCAATATATACACAGTACATTCCTAAAACTGAACTAACATATATATATATATATATATATATATATATATATATGTGTGTGTGTGTGTGTGTGTGTGTGTGTGTGTGTGTGTGTGTGTGTGTGTGTGTGTGTGTGTGTGTGTGTGTGTGTGTGTGTGTGTGTGAAAATATACTCTCAATATTAGTACATACTTACATATATGCTCATGTATATATATCAGACATATATATAATACAACCATACCTATAGTCCTAAATGTATCAGATATACATGCTGATAGATATATACAAACAAACCAACTTGTAATTAAAACCCAAAAACCTATCAGCATTTAAACTCATTTGGAACCACATTTCGAGTATCAGACAAAAACCAGCAAATTCGAATCCAAACTTTGAAAACCCAATATAATCTTAAAAACCCAAGTTTTTAGAAACGCAAAATGAACCTAGGTAAATCATATGAAACCCATTTGAAAAATGCAAATTCGAAATCTCCCTTTGAAACATTTTCGAAAACCTGAATTTTAAGTATCACATACTGATATGAACCCAAAAACCATTTCAAAACCAACCCAGACCTTCGTGTCAGGTGGGAGGTATTTCATGTCGACATGGGGGTGATGTGTGTGTCCACAAAGTGTCAAAACATCGTGTCCAAAGTGCCACGAAACCTAGTCGAACTGGTGACATAGACAGCGCAGTGCACTGTCTCGTGCACGCGTGTCGGCTCATTCAGGGGCACGTATGTCCACCAAGACACCAAGTGGTGGTATCGAGTGGTTAGCCTAGGTCTAGGTCTAGGGTTAGGGTAGCCTGAATCGTGTCTAAGTTGTGTCGTGTCCGATTTTGGAACACGTATCAGTGGCTCATACGTGCGCGTGTGTGCATGTGGTTGAGATAGTGCGGTCGGGATTTCTCCTAAAATACTCGATAAAATCAAATAAAACTTTGGAGGCATGTTGTCAGACATTGCCCCCACGTTTCCATTTAATTTCGTTTCCAACAAGTCTGTGTCGTGTCCTACAGGACACTCGAGCAGCAGGGGAGCACAACACTCCCCTGTGCTGTGTCCTGGCAGCAAGTTCGTGTCCAATTTGGACACGAGCAGGGGTCCAAGTCGTGCTCAGTCCTACACTACTCAAATACCTACAAACTAGGCTACCCAAATCTGAAATTTGTTTTGAAATTGGTTAAAATTCAATCCATTGAGACATTTCACCAAACACCTTCAACTACGGTCCGATACGTGTCCGATACGAGTATCAAACGGACATAAAATCCTACCAAACTTGGTCTACACCTAGGGGAACCCTAAATAAATGCATCTATGAAGAAAAATCATGATTTTAATGGGTGTAGATAGGTTTACCTATTGAGAGTTGGAATCTCAATGTAAAGGGCCTAGTATCGATGTCTTTCTCGATTTGCAATAGTCCTGAAGCTTTCAAACCCTTGCTAGCTATCCACCAATGGCTTCTACTACTGTAGAGGAGCCCAATGCAAAAGACTAGGCTCAATTTGGACTTGATTTGATAAAATGGGGTGATTTGGGGAAGAACACTAAACTAGGGTTTTGTATGTTCAAAGAATGAGGCAAGGGGGTGTCATTAAGTGTTTAAATAGGGGGGAGAGACTCCTTATGGCAGCCTAGGGTTAGGGTTTAGATGAATATGGATGGCTAAGGCTTCTCCACTTAAATCTAAGTCCATTCATTGGTCCAATTTAGTCCTAAGGCTTTCTTTCTACAAATATCTTTAAGGAAAATATCCTACTACAATAATATCTAGATATTTTTAATCTTGTCATGTAATGGATATTTCTAACCTAATCTCTAGGCCCATGGTTAACATCTAGATTAGAGAAATTCTAGGTTAAGGCCTAACATATCAATTAGCACATTACTAAAAGGCCAAAATCCATAATAATTCAAAAGTCACCAAATGACCAAAATACCCTTAGCCTAGAAAATAGAAATTTGCTAATCTAAACACTTGGTTAGGTCTCCGTGGTCATGGTTAGTCTCTAGACTAAACAGTTTCTAGGGTTGTACTAGCAAAACACCAAAATCATAATACACCAATTTAAATAGTATTAAATTAATTAAAATTCACCAAAATTATGAAAAACTGAGAAATGACAAAATTACCCTTGATTTTGAAAACAGGCAGTTACACATTCAAATAGCTCCAAACACAACCCAGATATCATACAAGGAAAAATATACAATTAATTTTCAAATAAGACTCCTGCCTCGCTCTTCAGTTGAAATGAGCACACAAAATTCCCAGGAACACGATCGAACATGAGTCAACACCAAACACAAGCAGACACGAACACACCCAACACGGCTATACTCCCCATTCCAGCAGATCCTCTATACCAAACTTGATTGGACACGAGCAAAACTTGATACTAACAAAACCGGACACGAACAGTTGCATCTCCACGACCCGATCCCTGCCCATACACCCCCAACAGCTAAGTAGTTCAAACAAATAGATATAGAGAACAGACATGAACTAGTACTAGACTAGTACGTGTCCCTCTGCGTCGATACAATACTGATACGAAGTAATCGTCCAAGACGAATACGCTGATCACCCAAAAATTGACAAAGAAGATTAGACAATATACCTGTGCCGATCAAAGGGTGCTATGGCCTCAGATGTGTCCCATCATGTTCGATACAGACGTTCTCGTGTCCGATTCGAGGAATTACACCTCAAGAGCTCCTCTGGGATCAATTGTCGAACAAATAGAGTGCAAGAAAAAGAAATCAACCATCAATTCATGTTTGAAATACTAATAAGAAAAATTCGCACAGAACATCAAAATTTTACTAACAACCTCTTCAATCATCACCCAAGAATCAAATTGATCCAAAAATCAATCGATCGATCGATCAAGAACAATAAATCGATCAATACAACAAGAACAGATAGAAAAGAATGGAGGAGACTTACGGAGAAGATGATCAATCCCCGATCGCAGCGGTGGATCGCCCGTCGAGCTCGTCGTCGTCGTCGTCGTCATGCTTGGGAGACGTCGATGTTGGAAATGGTGCCCGTGCGTCGTTCCTCGAAGGAGGATGATGCTCGGCCGCTGCTCGTCTATCCGCCGCCGATAGAGGTTTGCCTTGCCGTCGTCATGGGAGAAAGAAGAGCCACCGGAGAGAAACGCCTAGGCACCGCCGTAGTGGTGACGCTGACTGGCTCAGCCGACCCCGAAAATAGCCACCACCGTCCGATCGAGACGCTGCCGAGGGCTCAGGCGCCGGAGAAAGACTACTGCCGTCGTCTTCACCAATTTTAGGGTTAAGGAATTTGGGGAAAGGGGAAGAGCTCGAGCAGAGAGAGCTCAGCTCTGAAAATGAAATGAAAAAAATAAAAATTGGAGATAGACTGATTATATAAAATTTTGGAGAAAATAAAGAATGCAAAAGAAAAGGAATAATTTGTATTACCACCAAATGGTTTTATTACAAATAGGTCCAAAATTGTTAGAAGGTTGATAGAGTTTGCTATGAAATTAGTTACAAGGTTGTTAGAATCTTTGGGGAGCACTCCAACTATAGTTGCTAGAACTTTTCCTCAAAACCCTAATAATTAATAAAAATTAAAGATAAAACTTATAAAAGAATTAATACTTGCGAAAATAAAATTATTTCTCTAGAAATTCTATAATACCAAAAATGCCCAAAATTCATAAAATCAGGGATAGCGGGGTTACATAAAGAATAGGTAAACTAGGAGCTAGTCTAGATTATTCACTAACATTCTCCTCCTTAATCTAGATTTGATCTAGGCTGAAAACTCCAAGCTCCTGCTGCATTTCAGCGAACTTCATTCTGGCGAGAGCCTTCGTGAGAATGTCGGCACGTTGCTTCCCAGTGCACACGTACTCCACCTTTATCTGCCCTTGTCACGACCCGGTCCCAATTACTTGGGTCGAATCGGATCATGTCCAGCCTACACCGTTGTTGAGACGGCGGCAGTAAGCTGTATTCAGTAGTGAAACATGTGCAGATAAAATTCTAACGAATATAAATCTTTTATTCAATTTAAAATTTCTGAAATACAACAACTATTATTTACAACAACTACATTTGATACATTGGTTACAAAAAATTTACTATCCAGCTCTACTGATCTTGGATTCCAGGTTCTGTGGGAACAAGCATCAGATCTTCAACGACTCAAACACCTAAAATGTTGATCTCCAGTCAGGAGGGAGCAAAGTACAATTTATGCTAATCTTGACAATTAATTTAACAATAAAATCATGCACTTTTAAACAGTTTGAAGATGAACAGTTTTGAAATAATACAGTACAGTGATATGAATAGGTAATGAATATGGCCGGATTGGGTTACAGTAGTATCCTAGTGATACGGTATGGCTTGTCCCCGTGTGAAGAGGGGAAAGCTAATACAGTCAGTTATCCTAATTTTGGATTTGGTCATATCCACTACTCTACTCCCCCAGTCCCCAACAGTACAGTCAATACTCCCGAAAGAGTTCGTGTTTGAACAGTGGTTTAAAATTGCAGTGAAGTGATTATTAAATAATTGTAATCAACATAAATGTACTTGCCTTCGATTATGACTGGATTTGGAAAGTCTCCGGGATGATGCTAATACAGTCCTCGAAACCCTATAATTGAGAATTCTTGACTTAGCACCAATATTCAATCCATATCTAGGTGTGCTAGTTACAATCTCTAGAATTTGTCCTAGTCAAATTTTAGGTTATTTACAACTCTACTTAGAGCGCGCTTATCGAGGTGAGTTACTATCTTACGAAGAAAAACCATTTTAACTTTGTATTTGAAAAAACTCGTAGTTATTGATTTACTTGGTAAAAACTTTGTATTTTGTATTATATATAAAATTAATAGTTTTCTTTTAAATGAGAAAACGTGGATTTGTAATAAACTTGTAATTTCCTAATTATTTTATTGTGAGAAAATGATATTTAAATTTTTATAAAGTAATTATATTATCATTTTACGTTTTACGTCAATCAACCAAAATAAAATTTACAATATTACAAAACCACAGATAATAAATAAAAGCTGGGCTTATGCCCTTACAAACCTTTTTACATAAATTGAAATAAGAGAAAAGGTTAGTTAACTCTAAATAATATCCTGCACTTTAATTACTAAAACAAAATTAATAAATTAAATTAAATTAAATATTACTAAGAGTCTCAGACTTGGTCCAATCGTCACAAAATTAGCTAATGCCTCAACGTCCGGAAATTCCGGTTTCGTTTGCATTTCGCTAAGGGTCCATTGACCGATACGGTCGTCACCCAAAATCCAATTTATAAATATTTTCGAAAACTAAATTTGAAATCTATTTATATAAATTTCATAAAATTTTGGCAGCATTCCCTCTATTTTCGGGATAACCCAAAACTGGGAAAATGCGCCACAAATACTCAAATAGTATATATATCCCAAACCAGGAAAAACCCATAATTATTTCCACCATAATATTAAAACCCAAAAATATTATCGAACCCGAAAATACATCCACAGCCTATAAACGTCGAGCCACTTCCGAAATGGACTTCGGAAAACAGAAGCTCTAACATTAATACCAAAAATCTCAGAACCTATCCAACAAGTGTTCGAAAATTCCAAATTTAGAAATTATATGAAAATCAAAGGAAAACAACATCACAGAACATGATTTCGGAAATTTCGAAATCGAAACGTATCGAATCCGAATTCCTGGAACGGAATCGGGAACCAAATTCATCACAGACGCGACACAGGAGGGACGAACTACTCTGATTAACAGGAATTACTCAAATCCGTTGGTCGGTGAGCCGCGGGATAACTTGGGAACGGAAACGTAGTCCGCGAGGGAGCCGAACAGAAGAACGTGAAACAGGAAGCACTGGACAGCGGATCGGACAGCGCCAAATCCACGGGCGGAAGCGCTGGACAGCAAGCCAGGGTACGGGAAGATGCTGGACAGCAGATTGGGGATAGGGGGCCGCCCGGGTCGGGCTCGGTGTCGAACTGCGAGCGACGCACGGAACGCGCACAAGGGGTCGGCCAAGATGGGCTGGCCGGGGTACTGCGGGCTCGGGAACAGCAGCGACGAGGAAAGATCGGCCGAGAGGGGGCTGAGGTGACGTCGGCCTGGGCGGTCCCCGTGCAGGGGTCGGCGGCGTCGTGAGATGCGCCAGAGGGGGCACTGGCCTGGACGGGCGGCCGAGTTCGGCTCCGGGGAGGAGCTCAGTCGCCGGATCTAGGGCACAAGAGTTTTGGGGGTTTGGGAGTTAGTGGTGATGGTGAATGGAAGTGGTGATGGAGAGGGATGAAGAGAGAGTTTTATATAGGGAGAGTGGAAGAGGGGTTAGGGAAGGGAAAGGGACGACGGTGGCTGGCGGTTTCGGAAGCCGAGGGGGTCTCGACGGTTAACGTTTGGCCGAGAAGAAAACGTAAGGTTCTCCTCTCTGCTAATGAATGAGGATATCAGAATAAAAATACAGAGAGAGAATTAAGAGTTGTTTAAATGAGTGATAGATTAATAAAAATTACTTGATTTATTTTCTTTTAAAATACAAATATGATTATAAATTTATGGATCGAGTTTGGGTCCAAAATCAAAATGGATCGAGACGGGTCCGGGACAAGTTTGGGATGGTCTGGTCCAACACTAAAATTCCAGGATTAATAATTTTCTAAAAATATGGTTTTTCCTAAAAATAATAATTAATTTAGCAAACAAATTATATAATAAAATTAACACTAAAATTTCTAATTTAATTAAAATTACGGGTTTCACAACCTTCCCTCCTTAGAAAATTTCGTCCTCGAAATTCTATTTTGAACAATAATCCACAGATCCTATTCTCCATTTTTTTTTTCTTCAATTCAAATCATAAATAATAGCTATTTATGCCAAATCTCGAAATCACCAATATCCTCAACTCCTTAAAATTTGGTTTTCCGCAAAATTTCAAATTTTTGAATCAAATCCAATCCTTAAACGTTAAATTTAAATTCAATGCTCCAAACAAACTTTAATTTTTAATCTTCAAATACAACCTTAAATTTATATCTTGTAATATAATGATAATCTTCTTAAAATCAAATTCAATCATACTACATCCCTCAAATCTTGTGATTTACAAAATCGTCAATGTGCCATATTAATTCTTCAACTCTTTTATTTAAATAAATTTTATCCTTAAACTTTAATCCTACAAAGCTTCCACTTTCCACCTTAGAAAATATCAAATTTAAAATTTTTCTCATCAATTCCAATTCTAGTAAGAAATCAAATCATAAGATCAAAATCTTTGTTGCTAATCATTTTTTTTTTCAAAAAATAAAAAAATAATTTCTCAAAAGTTAAAATTCAATCTTGGTCACGTAATGCTTGTCTCCAAGAATTTTATAGAACTTCCACAGACTTGATTTCCTCTTTATCCTAAAGTTCATCCATCTCTATTTCAAAATCCAAATTCAAACATCAAAAGATTCAAACACAAACTTCTCAAAGATTTAAATTTAATCATAGCTACTCTCTCTCCTTTAATAAAAGGCAAGATGATCATCTCAATATAATTATCCTGCCGTTAGGATCTATAAAATAGTTTTTTTAAAAAAATACCATAAGTTTTTAAATAATTCGACAAAAAAAAACTTACTGTCATTTCACAAATCAAATTCCTACATAAAATAAATGAGAAAAAATCATACTTCAAAAACTTTGATAACCTTTAAATGGGATCCTTAAATCAAAATTTTACTTTCAAAACTGAAATCATAACGTTTCATATATATCTCATATCTAGAGACAACTAATTTAAAACTCGAAGCCACATCACAAAAATTTATTTGTGTTAATCTATCAAATTTAAATCCTCTAATCTTTCAATTTCTATTCGATATGATATTCTTCCCTCAACTGGTAGATTTTATATTCAATCAATTACATCTTCGAAAATATTTAATCAAAACTCCTTGTGGCTTATCATTACAAAAATTTGTTCTCCTTAAAATCAAAAGTGTCAACTCTTCAAAGTCAATATAAAATTTAATTCTAAGATACATATGATATTATTACTCAAATAAGATCTTTTCCTTTATTAATTTTCACTAAACTCAAGTTCATATTATCGGGTGCAATCTTCTCAAAATATATATATATATATATATATATATATATATATATATATATATATATATATATATATATATATATATATATATATATATATATATTGGCACCCTTCTATTCATACAATTCGTCATCCTCAATTATTTACATTTTAAATCCAATATTTCTTGTTTCGATTATCCTTTATAGTTAATTCACCATGCACCTTCCTAGAGTGCATTCTCTATGCCTAGCATTGACAACCTTTAATTTTTTTTAATGTCAAACTATTCACAAACTTTCCTCGATACTAATCACTATTGTATATTTTAACTCATATATAGCCTATATATCATGCACTCTAAGAATCCAAGATATAAAATGTTCTAGGTTTACTTCATAAGACAACATCAGATTCGAGGCATGATTGCTAAATATCAAAATAAAATTCTAAACATGTTTAGAATCTTCTAGATAGAGTTTAGAATATTTTGTTGTGATCAAAATCATGAGTAAACATCGAGGTATAATTTAAATAATCAAAACGAGTTTAAATTTCTAAACAGAATAGAAAATGTAGATGACTATTCATCTGAGATTAAGGGATTTATCAAAATATATGTTTGAGATTCAAGAGACTGGGCTAAAAATCAAGAGAAGTATCTGTTCTCCGATTTCGAAGATGAAACGATCAACCTCGATTTGAGTCAAACACTAGATAAGATAGAAGCATCACCGCTTCAGATTAAGTAAGAAAAACTAATGATAATATTCCCGACAAATCACTCAGGGAATACAAAAATTTATTTTGAGAAGAAATAATTTCAGAACTAAGGAAAGTTGAAAATTTGAGAGAAGGTAAGTCTCATTGATTCAAGGAAATCAAATTAAAATTGTCTAGTAACGCCAAGAAATTAAATAGCTTTGGGACAGCTAAAAAAATCTCCTTGACTTAAGAAAATTGAACAATAGAATGGATTCAAAAATGTGATCAATTTTCTGACCGTTCCTGCTTCATGATCATAGAAACTTTCTAGGCCTTGATTTGATCAAAAAAATTGCATAGAGAGAGTAGGGTTTTATAATGAGCGGATGAGGTCAACATATGAAAATATTCTCGATCTTTGGAAAACATAGGAGATAATTGAAATAACTCCTTTAAGAGAATCATGAACTAAACTAATTCTTCTGGTAATAATTGACCTTTATGGTTTAAATGATCCAGAAGAATTTTGATTCAGGATTGATTCCGAGAAAGTTAGTCAAGGCAAAAGATTGGATGATGGTTATAGATATATATTGGGTAGATAAGAATTTATCAGGGTTGCTAAGAGAATATTGAAACTCTTCATAACGAACGAATCAAAATTCCAAATAAAGGTAGAGAAGTAAGATCTGCTCAACCAATGAAGAAGTTAAAATTAGGTTTGATAAAGAAGAAGAGTGAAAAATTCAATCTTATTCCAAAAAGAATATGAATCCTAAAGTATACTAGAACCTGAAAATTATGGTAGGAGAATAATCTCGAAAGTCATGGGACACTCAAAGGTACAATCAGCCTAATCTAGATAAGGTTTAAGTACAAACACAAACAAGGTATCCTACGAATCTATAAGCAGGCAAAAATAGATTTTTAAGTAAAAAATTTCGGCCCTATAATGTAACATGGTGTATATCATCTAAGTGTTCTAGTTGTTTCTAAAGTCTGTTTTCCTAAAGTCTCAACTATCCCTAGGTCAAGTTACAGAACTGCGCGATGGTCTAGACTAAGTTGACTAAACCAATTTACAGATCTGACCTGCATGGGCCACCACTAAAAACATGTCACGACCCGGTCCCAATTACTTGGGTCGAATCGGATCATGCCCAGCCTGCACCGTTGTTGAGACGGCGGCAGTAAGCTGTATTCAGTAGTGAAACATGTACAGATAAAATTCTAACGAATATAAATCTTTTATTCAATTTAAAATTTCTGAAATACAACAACTATTATTTACAACAACTACATTTGATACATTGGTTACAAAAAATTTACTATCCAGCTCTACTGATCTTGGGTTCCAGGTTCTGCGGGAACAGGCATCAGATCTTCAACGACTCAAACACCTAAACTGTTGATCTCCAGTCAGGAGGGAGCAAAGTACAATTTATGCTAATCTTGACAATTAATTTAACAATAAAATCATACACTTTTAAACAGTTTGAAGATGAACAGTTTTGAAATAATACAGTACAGTGATATGAATAGGTAATGAATATGACCGGATTGGGTTACAGTAGTATCCTAGTGATATGGTATGGCTTGTCTCCGTGTGAAGAGGGGAAAGCTAATACAGTCAGTTATCCTAATTTTGGATTTGGTCATATCCACTACTCTACTCCCCCAGTCCCCAACAGTACAGTCAATACTCCCGAAAGAGTTCGTGTTTGAACAGTGGTTTAAAATTGCAGTGAAGTGATTATTAAATAATTGTAATCAACATAAATGTACTTGCCTTCGATTATGACTGGATTTGGAAAGTCTCCGGGATGATGCTAATACAGTCCTCGAAACCCTACAATTGAGAATTCCTGACTTAGCACCAATATTCAATCCATATCTAGGTGTGCTAGTTACAATCTCTAGAATTTGTCCTAGTCAAATTTTAGGTTATTTACAACTCTACTTAGAGCGCGCTTATCGAGGTGAGTTACTATCTTACGAAGAAAAGCCATTTTAACTTTGTATTTGGAAAAACTCGTAGTTATTGATTTACTTGGTAAAAACTTTGTATTTTGTATTATATATAAAATTAATAGTTTTCTTTTAAATGAGAAAACGTGGATTTGTAATAAACTTGTAATTTCCTAATTATTTTATTATGAGAAAATAATATTTAAATTTTTATAAAGTAATTATATTATCATTTTATGTTTTACGTCAATCAACCAAAATAAAATTTACAATATTACAAAACCACAGATAATAAATAAAAGCTGGGCTTATGCCCTTACAGACCTTTTTACATAAATTGAAATAAGAGAAAAGGTTAGTTAACTCTAAATAATATCATGCACTTTAATTACTAAAACAAAATTAATAAATTAAATTAAATTAAATTAAATATTACTAAGAGTCTCAGACTTGGTCCAATCGTCACAAAATTAGCTAATGCCTCAACGTCCGGAAATCCCGGTTTCGTTTGCATTTCGCTAAGGGTCCATTGACCGATACGGTCGTCACCCAAAATCCAATTTATAAATATTTTCGAAAACTAAATTTGAAATCTATTTATATAAATTTCATAAAATTTCGGCAGCATTCCCTCTATTTTTGGGATTACCCAAAACTGGGAAAATGCGCCACAAATACTCAAATAGTATATATATCCCAAACCAGGGAAAATCCATAATTATTTCCACCATAATATTAAAACCCAAAAATATTATCGAACCCGAAAATACATCCACAGCCTATAAACGTCGAGCCAGAACTTCTTCCGAAATGGACTTCGGAAAACAGAAGCTCTAACATTAATACCAAAAATCTCAGAACCTATCCAACAAGTGTTCGAAAATTGCGAATTTAGAAATTATATGAAAATCAAAGGAAAACAACATCACAGAACATGATTCCGGAAATTCCGAAATCGAAACGTATCGAATCCGAATTCCTGGAACGGAATCGGGGACCAAATTCATCACAGACGCGACACAGGAGGGACGAACTACTCTGATTAACAGGAATTACCCAAATCCGTTGGTCGGTGAGCCGCGGGATAACTTGGGAACGGAAACGTAGTCCGCGAGGGAGCCGAACAGAAGAACGCGGAACGGGAAGCACTGGACAGCGGATCGGACAGCGCCAAATCCACGTGCGAAAGCGCTGGACAGCAAGCCAGGGTACGAGAAGATGCTGGACAGCAGATTGGGGACAGGGGGCCGCCCGGGTCGGGCTCGGTGTCGAACTGCGAGCGACCCACGGAACGCGCACAAGGGGTCGGCCAAGATGGGCTGGCCGGGGTACTGCGGGCTCGGGAACAGCAGCGGCGAGAAAAGATCGGCCGAGAGGGGGCTGAGGTGACGTCGGCCTGGGCGGTCCCCGTGCAGGGTCGGCGGCGTCGTGAGATGCACCGGAGGGGGCACTGGCCTGGACGGGCGGCCGGGTTCGGCTCCGGGGAGGAGGTCTGTCGCCGGATCTAGGACACAAGAGTTTTGGGGGTTTGGGAGTTAGTGGTGATGGTGAATGGAAGTGGTGATGGAGAGGGATGAAGAGAGAGTTTTATATAGGGAGAGTGGAAGAGGGGTTAGGGAAGGGAAAGGGACGACGGTGGCTGGCGATTTCGGAAGCCGAGGGGGTCTCGGCGGTTAACGTTTGGCCGAGAAGAAAACGTAAGGTTCTCCTCTCTGCTAATGAATGAGGATATCAGAATAAAAATACAGAGAGAGAATTAAGAGTTGTTTAAATGAGTGATAGATTAATAAAAATTACTTGATTTATTTTCTTTTAAAATACAAATATGATTATAAATTTATGGATCGAGTTTGGGTCCAAAATCAAAATGGATCGAGACGAGTCCGGGACAAGTTTGGGATGGTCTGGTCCAACACTAAAATTCCAGGATTAATAATTTTCTAAAAATATGGTTTTTCCTAAAAATAATAATTAATTTAGCAAACAAATTATATAATAAAATTAACACTAAAATTTCTAATTTAATTAAAATTACGGGTTTTACAGCCCTCTTGCAACACACTCGTGAATGAAATGAAAGCGAGTATCAATGTGTTTACTGCGCCCATGAAACACTGAATACTTCATCAACGCAATTGCAGACTTGTTGTCGACATAGAGTGTGACTGCTTGGGCTCGCGACCAGTTACTTCACTAAGCATATTCCTCAGCCACAAAGCTTGACATGCTGCACTCGTTGCCGCCATGAACTCAGCTTCACAGGAGGACAACGCGACAGTTTCCTGCTTCTGAGATGCCCGAGTGATCAGGTTCTTGTTGAGGTAGAATGTCATTCCACTGGTGCTCCTCCTGTCGTCAACATCTCCGGCTAAGTTGCTGTCAATGAATCCGTGCAGTTCATCTTCAGCATGTCCTCTTTCATACATGACTCCATACTCAAGTGTTCTCTTCACATATCTAAGGATTTATTTTATAGCCTGGTAATACATGGTTGTTGGCTTTTTCATGTACCTACTCACCATTCTAACAGCATAAGAAATATTCGGGTGAGTGTGAGTTAAGTACCATAGACATCCAATGATGTGCCTATATTGTGTCGGATCGACTGGGGTTCCTTCAAGGTCCTTGCTGAGTTGTAGTTTAGCTTCCATGGGATACTTGGTTGGATTACAATCTCCCATTCCAAACTGTTGTAACACTCTCTTCGCATATGCTGATTGCTTCAGTGTAATACGATCACCCTGTTGGTCTACCTCTATACCAAGGTAGTAGGAGAGTAACCCAAGGTCACTCATCTCAAATTTCTGTATTATCTGCTGCTTGTAAGCCTTTACTGTAGTTGCTTTTGCGCATGTGATAATTAAGTCATCAACATACACTCCGATAATGAGTTCACCCTCTTCATTGTTCTTCGTGTACACCGCATGCTCTTGAGTGCATCTGATGAATCTCAGCTCCTTTAAGCAGCTGTCCAGGCGTATGTTCCAGGCCCTCGGTGCTTGCCGTAAACCATAGAGAGCCTTGAACAGTCTATACACCTTGTGCTCCTGGTTCTTGATGATGAAGCCTTCGGGTTGAGCTACATATACCTCCTCTTTGAGGTCACCATTCAGGAACGCAGATTTGACGTCCAAGTGGTGAACCTCCCATCCGTGCTGGGCTGTGATGGCGATAATAAAGCCAACTGTATCTAGTCTAGCCACTGGAGCAAATACTTTATTAAAGTCAACTCCATGCTGTTGGACGTACCCATTTGCCACAAGTCTAGCTTTGTGCTTGAGGATCTTGCCTTCAGTATCTCTCTTCACCTTGTATACCCATTTTAAACCGATGGATTTGTGCATAGATGGTAACTCAGTAAGCACCCAAATCCCATTCTTTTCGATGGCTTCCAACTCCTTCTTCATAGCTTCCCGCCACTCATGCTCAAGTGTAGCATCTTGAAAGTTTGCCGGTTCTTCAGCCGACAAGAACAGCATCTCTGGATCAAGATATCTCCTCAGTTTCAGAATATATGTCAGCAATTGAACGGTATCTCCTTGGATCGCTTGAGTCTGCCGTCGGAGTGGGTGAGCTGTTCGAAGTTGAGACCGCAGCTTGAGGTGTAGTAGGCTCCATTGATGCCATTGCCGCTCCGTGCGTCATAGGTGTTGCCACATCTCCCGTGCCCTCCGGCGTGTGTACAGCCTCATCTACCTCTCTGTGTGGAGTGATCACTGTCTCGACAACAGGATCTTAGACTGAGATATCTACCCAGCCTTGTGGTTTGGCACTGTCACCATTGTTCCAGTCCTATCTTATTTCTTCCTCGAATACGACATCCCTGCTCACCTGGATCTTGCTGCGTTGAGGATTATTGAGGCGGTGTGCTTTGCAGCCCTCTTCCACGCCAAGATACACCAACGGTGTGCTTCGGTCATAAAGTTTCTTGTGATAAGGACCTGCAGTCTTCATGTGTGCGACGCATCCAAAGATCCTTAAGGGTTCCAGGTTCGGTTTCTTACCAGTCTAGGCTTCATACGGTGTGAACGCACCGAGAGCTTTAGTTGGCAACCGGTTAAGCAGGTACACAGCAACCGGTTAAGCAGGTACACAGCATGTCTTAAGCAGGCTCCTTGTCGTGGCCATTACGGTACAATTCCGGCGCTCTACTATGCCGTTTTGTTGTGGCGTATATGGTGCGGTGAGGTGACGTTGTATGCCTTCGCCTTCACAGAAGCTTGTGAATTTCTTGGATAGGAACTCACCTCCTCGATCAGTTCTTAGTGTCTTCATCTTGGTGTCACATTCATTCTCTGTAAGTGTAGCGGGTGTAAACGGGCCACAAATGTCAGCGGGCACAAGTTGCAATGTCTTTTCAGCTCTGAAGCTTGTCTACAGAGGGAACAGTAGTCGTGCTTGTTTGGTGATGAGGCACCCAACACAGAGCTGGTTTGGGTGAGAAATATTCGGCAGTCCGATGGCCATTCCCTTCTCTGTCATCATCTTGAGCGCGAAGAAATTCACGTGCCCGAGCCTTGCATACCACAATCAGGTTGGATCTTGTATTTTGGCCATTAAACATATCGGCCTACAAGTTTCAATAGCTATCTTGTACAGGCGGTTAGGTGATCTCCTCACCTTCATCAGCAGAATATCGTTCCTGTCGAACACCCTCAAGTAGGAGCCGACAATCTATACCTTACTTCGATCTTCCATTAATTGACCAAGGTCAATATATTACTTCTTAAGCTTGGAATGAAGTATACCCCCGACAGAAGTCATTGTTCCCCATTTTTGCATTGGGGCAGGATTGATCCCTTGCCCTCGATCTGCACGGTTGAGCCGTCGCCGAACTTGACATGGCAGGTGATGTTCTGATCAAGGTCCTTGAACTTTTCCCGGTTGGCGGTCATGTGGTTGCTAGTACCGTTGTCAAGGTACCAGACGTCGGTGTCGGCCTGCGCTTCTCCAGCCCTGCACAAGTCTCGTTTTATCTTCTCTTCATTGAGCATGACGAGGTCAGGCGTCTCCTCCTGAGTCTCTCCCAGCAGCAATGCGGCCTCCTCGTCTTACGCCGGTACGAGGTTCACCTCCTCAACACGATGTTTGTTGCGACACTCCGACGCATAGTGTCCCAAGTTTTCACAAATGAAGAACTTGATTTTTGATTTGTCGCGGTTGGAGCCTGAGTCGCAAGTCCCCTCACCCTTCCGGTGTTGCGCTATTTGAACGCCACGGCCACCCCTGCCGCGCCCGCGACACGACCACGGGGCTTGCCATGACCCCGGTCGTCGCTAAAATGCCCATTTCCTCTCGACGAAGAATCGGCGTCGCCTTTCTTCGACCGTGCCTGCCACTCAGCGTGAGTAAGCAGGAGTTGCCTGTTGTTGCTCTCGCCTCGATCGCGTATGCGTTCTTCGTACGCTTTGAGGCGGCCGATCGTTTCCTCGACCGGTATGGTCTCCACATCCGTAAACTGCTCGATCACAGCAATGACCTGCAGGTACTTGTCTGGGACGGAGATGAGCTGCTTCTTGACGATGACGACATCCTCCATCTCGTCTCCCAATCCACGAATCTTGTTTGCAAGGGTCGTCAATTTTCCCGCAAACTCATCGATGGAGTATGTCTCCTTCATACGAAGAGCCTCGAACTCACTCTTCAATGTTTGAATCCTTGCCTTCTTCAGCCGATCAGCGCCTAAGTACCTTGTCTTCAGACTTTCTCAAGCTTCCTTAGCCATTTTGTACTTGGCCAGCTGGAGTAGGATCTTCTCGGGGACAGCTTGGAAAATGCACGCCAACGCCATCTTGTCTTTCTTCTTTTCTACGACCACCCCGGTCGCGGGTTCAATGGCGTCCCAAATGCCTTGAGCCTCCATGAAAACCTCCATCTTGATCGTCCAAGTGGAGTAATTGTAAGACGTCAGCATTGGGTAGTGCAAGGTTATGCTCCTCTCCTTTGTTGTTGGCGCCGACGAGTACTCGATGATTAACATCTTGTCGAGACGAAGATACTTTTGCATACAACCTGGAGCTCTGATACCAAATGTTGGTTGTAACCTGGAGAAAGCTGACAAGGTCGAAACACTATGTTTGGAGAAGGCAATGATAATGGAATAAGAAGAGGAAGCTTGTGTTGTGTTTTATTCAGCATAGGTTTGTGCCTTCATATAGGCTATACAAAGATTGAAAGATGTGGACAACAACAAAGCAAAGGAGGAAACTCCTCCTGGCCACACAAATGTGCCAAGGACTAGGAAGCTTCCTAAAGAATAGGTAAACTAGGAGCTAGTCTAGATTATTCACTAACAACCTTGACACTCTGAAACACATCAGGGTACTACAAAACAGGTGACTGTGCCCATGCATGTCATTGTGTCCCTACCATGTCGTGTCGTATCGTGTCGTCAGGGCTAGCCATCGGGTTGGATTGTCCTAGTCGGAGATAAATTTGGTTGCCCTTGTTCCTCGACTCCAAGGAAAAAATACAAGAAGCTGAAAAGCTATATCCGTAATACTTCTTTATAAACCCTAAGAATCTAGTTATCTCCGGTCTTGATGGCAGTGTGGAAACTCGGATTCTGAGTTGCTCTCCTGACGCCTGAGCTACTCGAGACCTTTCTAGTGCAATCTCAATATAGACATGAGGATTGTTAGTTCAACTGACAATGAGGAGTTGGGGTGGACCGCAAACGCTTGACGGAGAGCTGGAGAATTAGAGGCTAGGAGGGGAGGGGGTTGCCCTAACCGGAGGTTTGTCCAAGCCCAATGGCTTGTCTGGCTTACTATCACAACCCGTACCCGGATATACGGGTACGAATACGTGTGAGCCACGCCCAGCCTACACCGCAGTATCGACGGTAGAGCGCTGTCAAGTACCCGATACTAACTACAACATCTAAAAGATCCATCACTATAAAGGTACTCATATCACATCACAAATGCTAAGGAAGATAAGACAAGAAAGATAACAATATAATTAGAACAACTAGAATCTACATAGGATCAAATGAGACAAGAAATGAAACGAAGGAAAACAATAATAAAACTAAAATAACTACCAGACCTAGAACTCCTGGAAGACAACTCACGGTGAAAGAATATCGAGATCTGTCTCAGCTAGCATCATCCTGTAGTCCAATAATGAGGGCATAACAACTCCTAAAAATATTATCAACGTATCCAGTCATGATGGAAATGAGTACATAAACTAACAGCAGTTCCATGTGAATTGACAAATTCTATAAGAGACAATTATAATGAAATACAAGATAAAATATCAAGACTGGAATATAAACAGAATATGTAAAATTGGATATCATGTAAGGGTATGAAACACAGGAATGTAGAACAGTACAAGAGTATCTGATGTATAATATAAACATAAAATGGTACCTTAAGATATTAGAGCGTTATGTGATCGGCTTAGGAACTTGCACAAGAATATGGCCTGGCTAGTCATACGTGGGATGTATGACTAACACTTGGCTAATCATACATGGGTTGTATGATTAACACTCACATGAAACATGAATAGTGGGGTATGATCACATAACCTCTAATAACTCTCCATCCCCGAGTAGTATGATGGATCCGGACATGTCACGTCATAATGCAGGATTCTCTAAGAGGGTAGCAAATTCCCTTAGGAATCGGCGTCTATACAAGTATAAGATCAAACAATGTACCAATATACCATAGTAACCCAGGAATGGTGTCTCATGACAGGATCCGACATATACTAGTCCGTGTATCATCGTGTCAGGAATCAAGTAAAATATTATAAATGAATCGGATATAGCAGATATCAAGACAATAAAAACTATCAGAAAATGTACTCGCCTACTGTCTTGAGCAATAAGTGAGGGTCTATGCCTGAACCGACGCCACAGAGACCTAATATGAATTTACAGAGTTACTTAGTGTTCTAGAGTAAACAATATATATAAATATATTTTTTCTATGCTTCTAGGCCTATTCTAGGTCAAATTCAGTCAAACTGGGTCAAAGGTTGACTTATAGTTGACTTTGATCAACTGGTCAACTCTGGTCAACTCCTAGTCCACTCTAGGTTAAACTAGGTCAAAGCTAGTCCCTATAATCATTCACATGGTCAACTTATCAATTTCAGTGATGTAAAATCACTGGAATCGATGGATCTCAATTTCGATACACGGATCTCAAAATACGAACCAAAAAGAGAAAGATTATAATAAATGGTGATAGATAATGGAAAAGTCTACAGATGTTGTCGGATGATGAAACAAACATCATCAACGTGTCCAACATGGTCAAAATAGCTAGAATAGTCTACCCATAAGTCCAATTTAGACACAGGAACAAAAAAGTAATTTTAGGTCAAAACGGTGTCCGTGTTGGACCCACTTTGTACCGAAAAATATGTCAGGATAAAAGTCCTCAAAACCTAGAAAAATAAATGTCCATGAATTCAGAATGACGATACGAACTCAACGTTATATCCGAAATTGGATTCCGATGGCCCAATATCAAATTGGTCCGTTGACCTGGATATTGGAATCCGATTTGCACGGAAATACGTGCTGAAACCAAAGTCCACTAAATCTAGCAAAGTATATGTCAACGAGTACAGAATGATGATACGAACTCAACGGTATATTCGAAATTGGATTCCGATGAGCCGATCTCAAAATGGTCCGTTGACTCGGACTGTGGGGCCCGTCTTGCACCGAAATGCGTGCCGGGGCCCACATCCTCCAAATCAAACAAAATTTATATGAATTCGTACCAAAATGACGCCACAAGTCTACTAGTAGTGTCAGAAATTAAATCTGGAGTCCCGGGTTCAAAATTAGGATTTTACAAGTTGAAAATTATAAATTCGGACGACCAACTTTGGCGTTAAATTCAACCAATCAAACAAGCTCACAATGAAATGAAACTTAAGGGACAGAAAGAGGGTTATACCAGCTGTGCATAGGAACTAGTAGCCCACCAAACGGAGCTGCGACGGAGGAGATACGAGTCGACGAAGTTGGCTCCACAAAAC
Organism: Iris pallida; assembly: GCA_029216955.1. Classification (NCBI taxonomy): domain Eukaryota; kingdom Viridiplantae; phylum Streptophyta; class Magnoliopsida; order Asparagales; family Iridaceae; genus Iris; species Iris pallida. Next base: position 7,137,858 of record JANAVB010027195.1, read on the forward strand.
TGTCCAAAAATAACACAATTTAAAGGGTCAACTTGGTGGCCGATTTTGACATAGCAAACGATGGAATTAACGGTTGAAACTTGACAGGGGTGAAGGTGTATATACCGAGATAGAGATGGAAGAAACGGATTGACGATCCAATAGTCGAATTGTCCAGAAAACTCGTACGAAGTCGCTGCGACGAAACACAAATTCTGAGTTCAAAACTCGCGCGTCACGACGAGATTTTGTCCAAAATGCACGAATCGTGTGTTTCGCGCGTCGGGGAGGACAACGAATGTCAGGGGGTGGTCGCCCATGGTCGTCGGGGTCATGGGGGTGGTCGTGGTGGTGCACGACGGCGGTGGTGGCGCGGTGGTGGTGCGGCAGCCACTGCTGCTGTAGCCGCTGGTGTTGCTGCTGCGGCAGCCGCTGACGTTGCTGCTGCTGCAGCCGCTGGTGTTGCTGCTGCTGCACGCTACCTTGCTGCCACTGCTACTGCTGCTGTGGCCATAGCTGCACGGCGGCGCAGGGACTCGACGGGGGCACGGCGACGGTGTCGGAGGAAAGAAGGAGGAGAAGAATAAGGAGAAGAAGATGGTGAGGGTGGTGTGGATGATAATAGTGATATTGATGATGATGATGATGAAGAAGAAGAAGATGATGGTGTAGAAGAAGAAGGAAATGAGAGAAGGATCGGCCATGGATGAGGAAAAGAATAAGGAGAAGAAGGTGGTGAGGGTGATGATGATGAAGAAGAAAAAGAAGGAGGGGGTGTTGTCGGTTGATGGTGATGGGGGTTGTGTGTGTGAGTGGGTAAGGAAAGAGAGAGAGTAATATATATATATATATATATATATGTGTGTGTGTGTGTGTGTGTGTGTGTGTGTGTGTGTGTATTAGAAAGAGAGAGAAAGAGATATATTTTTAACGTAGAAAGAGGAAGAGATGTTAGTGGAGTGTATGGGTAGTCATGAGAGGACAACATGAAGCTTGGGTTGGGTTCAATTGAGTCGGGTCGGGTCAAAATCGGACTTAGTGCAATAAATAATTTAATTTAGTCATTTATGATCACGGATAAATAAGTAGCATGCGGGGGCTCAATTGAATGGGACACAAGAGTCATGTAGGTAGTAGGCTTAATGTGGGCCGTGTCCATATTTTGGGTTGACAGGTTTGGGTTGAAAGGGTGTCCCCAATTCAAGTCGGAAATAAATGTGACTTCGTGGGATGAATTAAGATTGGGTCTTGTGTCGGAAAAATTGTGCGATGCAAATGAAGCACAATATGATGTGTCTGAGTGGGACACGAAGGTCATGGGTGTAGGGTGTCTCGATTAGATCATGCACAAGAAGTTGGTTTTGAGAAAACGACTAGTCTTATGCTCCTAAATTAAAAGTCACGGCAACGTGCATATGATGATCAATGATAGAAGTGGGAAATTATTAATAATTATTCAACAATCAAAGGGCCTAAATTGACCCGAAGTTGCGCGATACAAACAGAGTACAAGGAAACAAGTTTGGGTGAGACATGATATATCAAAATGAAGATAATCTTGTCTACTACAAACTCGTGAAGGAAGTTCCCCGAGATTGACATCTCTGACGTTCCAGAAATCAAAGTCACGGAAAAGAGCATTAATGATAATTAAATAAAAATGAATTATCGAAAATAATTTATTTAGAAAATTTGAAAAATCCCTAAAATTTAGGGGGCTCATACTTACCCCAAGGCAGGCACTGCGTATCGTAATCCATACAACATGAGTAAATATAGTACCGAGGGATAGGGGAGGAGATGAGGTGTATCATATATGGACCTGATGATGGGAGGCGTTTGCGGGAGGAGGAGGAGGAGTTGTTGTTCTTGGTAGATGCCGAAAATGCAGCCGTCGATCCTGTTGTTCGGGTGCCAGTAGAAATTCTCCAATTGGATCATGCTCTCCTTGCGAGCCGATAACCTCTTCATCTTCTTCCTCATGCTCCTCTATTTTTCTTCGCTAGCTAAGCTTCTGTTTTTTTGCTGCAAAATATTGTACTCCCTTCTTCTGACTACGTTCGTCACACTTCGATTATTCAATACTCGTTTCTTTTATAAACTTTTTTTGAAAAAAACAAAAATATTATTAAGTGGCGACATTGGAAAACTTACAAAATAATTAGTAATTAAGATATATTAGCTGACGGATCTCTCCCGATCGAGTCAGTGTTGTGCTGGAGGCGGACGACATTTGTCTGTGCGTGCAAAATCACCATCATTTCCCTCTCGTCTTAACTGCTATTGACTGACCCGCGAAAATGAGACATAAATATGGAATGTAGAAGCATAATTCTCGGATCAAGAGCTGATTTGGAAAACATTACTAGAAGCATAAATTATGGATTTCGAAGGCGAAGCCATTGATGGAAAACTAATTTACATTTTCTATTATCTTTTAATTATTATTTTTGTTATTTTATATAGAGATTATTTTATCTTGTTTATTAGTTACTATTTAAGTTATCTTATAGGTAATCCTTTAAAGCTTGGCTTTATTTTATTTGTATTTCTTGAGAGTCTATAATACTCTCTAACATCATAAATTATGGATTGAATAATTGAATAATGAGAAATCTAATTTGAGTTTGTATGTTGTGATGTCAAAATTCGGATTTTGTTTTGTTATCTTCTTCTTCGTCTTTGATATTGACACAAATTAGGTCTCGAGCAGAAAAAATTACATCTTCGAAATCCAATGCAACATGTATTCAAAATCCCGCATTCAAAATCGGGTCTTCGTCCCGCATCACAACCTACACGTTTTTAAAATCGAATATTCCTGATTATTATTTTTGTATTTCTATTAAAATTATTTGCATTAAATTGATAGTATTTGATTATTCATATTTCATTTAAAGCTTCATACTCATCTTATTTTTCACTTTCACTGGGCCTTCAACCCTGTGTCAAACTCTGTTCATTTGCTCGACCAAAGCTTTTGCTCAGCGGATAGGAACTACCACAAGTCATTGTCCCTCGAGGCTAAACTTTACCAAAGGTCACTGAAAATTATCAATTGGATGGTTTTATCTTGATTCCAATAGCATTAGAACATGTTATTGTCGGATTACAAAGATCATACAAAGTACGTGAAAAATCGAAAAATACAATAGCAAATGAAGGGAATATTACAAATGCTGGAAATGTAAAGCTTATAAAATTTATGCAACACAATTGCTGCAACAAGAAATCAGAAAAGAATAACAAAGTCGAGATTCGTTGCTGGAGTGATGAAGATCATTGTTGCTCAAAGCAAGATTCGATCATTTCCTTCAATCTATCCCAGAAACCAAGTTCAAAGAAAAGAACTTCTTAAATGCTCATTGTGATCCTCGAAATGGATCCACACTTGGACGAACATACGGACCGCACTTCGTGAATTCTTCTGGCTGCTGCTATCTCTCCTCTCGTGACAAAAATATATTCTCTAACTATCAAAAAAAGAGATTATATATATATATATATGGAAAGCACAAGCTAACCCTACAAGCTAACCCTAACAACCACTACCCCCATAATCGGAGAAAATCTTCACGAATAAGGGAACGGTTACAACAATTTATCCTCATTAAATGGACGGTTACAACAAAATATCCACAAAGCAGCAACTCCGCAAAAGCACAATCCTGTGGAAAGCAGCTGGAGTCGCACAAATACAAGTGCAAAACAAACGTCCAATGCGTACAAAATGCACCATCCAACGTCACTTTGCACCCTTCGTCCACGCCATCGTCCAAGTTGCCTTCGGGGCCTATAGCTCCAGAGAAAAACTCCCAAATAATTGGTGACAAAACAAACAAAAAACAAAACAATTGTTCCTTGGAGGTCAATCTCTTGTCCTCTAGTAAAACACTCCACCATATCAACCACATAGACTACCACACCCTATGTGTACAAGTCAATAAAAGAACCTTATATTGAAACACACTTGAAATTGCCAGTGGGAATTTCTTAGAGAGCAATTTCAAACCCCAACATAACCTACTTCATCTCATGTGAAGTTGCATTTAGATATAATTATCGAAGTTGAAGGAAAATAATAAAGACCAATTTACAAAATGAAAGGCACATAAAACAAAATACATCTCCTCGATCATGGGAAACTCAGATTTTAGAAAAATAAAGATATTTGACCTTATCACTGTAAAATTCAACTGGTGATGTCCCAAAGTGACCTTAAGAAAACGAAGGAAGCTTGATGCTTAAGAGAGTGCAACCAATCTCCAAACATAACACACAACATCATCTCAACAAACACATAACATTGTTCCTGTATTTGCTTGATCTCGATTTTTTTTATTAAACATTAGGAGCACAACAGGAGGAAACCTTAATAACATGTTTTCGTTTCTGCCACGATTACAAATACAAGGTTTAATAATCATAAACAGATTTACATAACGGCCTACATTCCTAGTTAAAAGTAATGTGATGGCAGTAAAACAAGTCCGAAACTTGCATCTCACATCGTACCTAACAGTTGGTGTCATACGAGGCAAGTCCCTGCAGCTCTGGACCTTCCAGCCTAGGGTTGTTCTCAAAGCTGGACATTAAAACATAAAAAAGGAGAATTATAAGAAACAAGACTTACTCAACAACCTTTCAAGTACTACCAAAATGCTAATACCAAAATTTTGCTTCATAAAAAAAAGAAGACAATTCTTCTTCATCAGATTCCAAGGGTTAGTAAGCAAAAGGTTAAGCTGTCACACGACGGATTGTTGGGAGGTTATATTTTTCCCAATGATGAGATCCTAGGGACTCCAATAAACTCTTACTAATAGAGAGGATCCTGAAGCACCACACACATTCATGAACAGAATTAGTGCAGACCTTTGACACCAACCAAAGGCCTTCATCGAAGTTGAAGAGCCTCCTCGATGAGAGTATCTGCTAGTGTTGGCTACGCAAAAGTCATGTGAAACAGAATGTACAGCACATATCAACAATAGCATAGAACCGACTGTAAGAGGCTCGATGCTATATGATTATTGATGGGTAATGGGACTGATGGTCAATCTTAGTAGCCAGCAATCTCCAGATTTTTCTTGGTACCAACAGTTGCAATGCCCCAGCACAAGGCAAATATATCCGGAACTTGACACTAGGCACTTCAATGTATAGCACCCCCCAAAAGAGAGGAAGGATACCCATCTGATCAGCACACAATTCAACCAATTTTGTGAAATGAGGCACTCTATAGGGTACCTAGGCCCCTTCAGACACATTTGTGCAACTTAGGTATGGGCTACATGCAGGGTCGGATACATGCCAGAGGTACGGGAAGGGCACATGGCAGACCTGGATTTTTATTTTTATTTTCCCCCTCTGGTATAGGTCTGCAAGCACTTTTTGAAATTAAATGCATACCTCAAGTTTGTCCATAAATATCATTTTGAAAGATTTGGGTATCTAACACTGTGTTTGGGAACTTTTTGTGGGGAGGGAAAGGAAAATTTGAGGGGAAGGAAAATGGAGGAGAGTAAAATGAAAGTAAAGTTAATTTTTCCTTCCTTTGTTTGGATGGACAAAAAGGAGGGGAAGGAAAAGTTTAAAAATAATATTTTATTTGCTTATGGATATGGAGATAATTACTATTTAGTCCATGGTATTCTAAAATGATAATTTATTATTACTTTTTTGAGGGGCGGTGGGGTAAATTCACTCAAATTCCTCTCATATCTCTCCATTTTCCTCCCACTTTTGGGAGGAAAATTTTTCAGTGGGACCCACCTACTTTTTCCCCTCAAATTCTCCTCCCCCATTTTCCCGCCTTTCCAAACACGATCACTTTTAATTTTCCTCCCACTTTCCCCTCAACTTTTTCCTTCCTCCCATTTCCCCCCCCTTCCCAAACAGTACCTAAGAGATTCACAGTATATTTATACATCGGATTAGTATCCTATGGTTTTCCCTATGACAAAAGTTTCAGCTGTAACTCTTAAAAAAGTGCTTCCAAAGATTGCCCCTATGATCCACCTGCTCACATCCCTATTTAAGAATTTTGTTATCTATGCTCACTCAAGAAAATCACGTCTTCGTCTACTTTGAACTTTTGTCGAAAAGTTTTTGTTTGTTTATCTCATTTTAATTTGAGATTTGATTCACCTTCAAATTAAGCATCCTTTTTATCTTCCTACATTTTACTTTTATCTAATATGCTGGTAGAGGACCTAGAGCAAAAGGAATGAGTTTGTTATTAAAGGAGGTTGTTTCATACTTAATTTTTAATATCTTTTTGGGATTAACCAGTGGCATCTTTCTTAACTTATTTTAGGAAGAAATTAGAAGTACATATACATGATAGTGAATTACAATTCTAAGAGTAGAATTAGTTCGAAAGTAACCGTATTATAACTATAGATTACAGTAGCATAGAATTTTGATTATAATACTAAAGTGTTTAAGAATTAGACAACTAGAACTTGGAAAGTACGATACTTTTGTTGGTATTATCGGCTATGCACGTGGCTCCATCATGAAAATCCTCGATACATTGTCAATATGCCAACAAGAAAAGTCCAACCATTTTAATTACTATGCGCCCCCTAGGCCAGGCCTTGTCCATGCACGGCTACTTCGCCTAAGCCTCGCTTAAACTTTCCACAATACCATGGTATGTATAACTTAGAATGCATACTATTTTCTAAGTTTCGATATACATAGTAATTAGTTCAGTTTTAGTTCCATAGTTTTCTATTTTTATTTTGTTACTAGTTATTTAAATCGTTAAAGTTGATCTCTTTTAATTGCTTGATTAATAGCAAGGTTTGTTGTATTGGATTTGGTATCACTTTCGAATCCTTCCTGTGCAATCTGTTTTGGCTTCAGGGTTAGAGGTGTTGTATCAGGGAGCATGAGCTGGATTGAGCTGGGAATAACTGCAGGTGCCGGACATAGAAGTCTCTTGCACGCAAGGCATCTGTTGGATGTCATGGTTATGGGACGCCATTATTCTTCTATATGCAAGGCACTGACGACTGCATCAATCAACGGCTCAACGCTCAGTGACCTATTAATTGCCGCAAATAGTGCTCCGCTTGAATGCAAGGTAGCAAGCCAGGTAGACCCACACCCACATGCAAGGCAGCAAGACGGGAGACCCACGCCGGTAACGCAGATGCATTTTGAGTACCGGTAATAGTGGATAAGCTGGAATAATCTCTTTCTTATTTCACAAGCTCCTTTCTTTCCAATGACAACTAGGAATGGGTAAATCAAGAATTTCACTTCGAATTTCAGACCTCAACATCCTAGTGCTCATGGGTTTCAGTAGTTTTGAGTCTTTTGACGGCTTTACTTTCGATATCAGTCAATATAAAAACCTTTATTTATAATTACTCAATGACTGGTTTAGTTGCATTAAGGTTTATTCTTGTCTATACTACATTTTATTTTTTGCAAAGTAATATATTGTCTTTTTAATATTAGAAAACACCTATTTTTTCCAAAATTATGTAGCTACACCTGCTAAGTAGATCAAAATGTTGCATAACATCCATTGTGTAGACAAGTGTTTAGTGGCCATAACCTTATACAACATATTGACCCACGTCGTCCACCACATCCAAGAAATGTGGTAACTCTAGTTCGGCCTGCAATATCAACAGCGATTTAATTCATTATATCATTCCGCATATTGAAACAGTTCTACCTTCTGAAGCCAGTCCTTCAAAACTTCCACCAGTTACATACTGACATGCTGGACAAGCAAATACTGAACTTGCAGCGAAAGACAAGCAAGTAGGCCAATGTGTACTAGTTTTGTTACAAAATCATCAACTAGAGGACAAGTCGTTCTTGAGGATGGTGAAGTATGTCACTGTGATATGGTCCCCAAACCAGCGCCATAGCAGCTGAGTATGTTTTGTTAGTCATATACATACCACATGAAGACTGTCTAGATCCGATGATCTTGCAACTGGCACTCGGATTTCCAGCATAACTTATTTGTGCCAAACCTTTGAGCAAATGTGGTACCACCTTCTGAGTCCCACTCACACAATGTTGTCGCAAGGCTCGACAATTGAATGATTTTATCTGGTAACAGTTTCAAAACCACCACTGATTCATTGATAGATCATTTCCACAATCTTAAAGATGGCATCGGAATTGGGATGTAGTCCCACAAGCCTATATTGTTATTACTGTTGGACTTCCCATCTGTCCATATGATATTCCTTTGTCGTTTAATGAGCTGAGATGTGTCAGAGCTTGTTATCCCACCATGAACACGCTCTTTCAGCAGGACTGTTTATTTTTAATTATAAATTATATGGTAGGTGTTTCCGCTGATAGCAATACCTTGCCTGTCCATTGTGGCAGATTAGGTCACATTGTTGAAATTTAAAAATATCAGCCGATGTTTTGGTATATCGAGTAGAGCTCGACAAAGTGACCGACATCCGATAAAGATAGATTAAAATCGGCTCTTATGTTTTACAGGTAAGGATTGCTAGATCCCATTAACATAAATACCCCTTCATCTGAAAACCTCATACCCTATCAATGCACTAAAGCCCTCCCGCTAAGATTAGTTTCCTTGATATCTATATTCCGAGCTAGCACTGCAATATCTTATATGACTTATCTTGAAGCAGCTCTGCATCTAAACTAAGCTTTTCTAGATTGCTCCCTTTAAATAACTCGTGAAAATAACTCCTCCACCTCCCCTTTAATATCATTTTCTCTGGCTAACAGTTTTGCTCTCGCTCTTGATACGCTTAATATTACCCAAGTCTCTATTCCTCCTTTTCCTACTCTTGGCAGACCTATAAATATCGTTTTCTCCCTCCTTAGTTTCTAACACCCTTAGCTTCACTGTCCACCTTATATTAGTATAAAATATGGAACAACTCTATATCTCATCATATGCTACATTTCTCCAAAAGGTAATATGCATATCAGAACAAGTTCCAGCTTGTAGGTTAATTACTTGTAGGTTAATTAATACTGATGCATTAAGTCGTCCTTAAAATCCCAAACCATATCTTGATAAGCATAATGCACTGAAAAATCACTTACACAATTATTTGTATCCACTCAGAACGGAAAGGAAAAATAGAGAATGCAACCTTAAGTAAACTTAAAGAAAGAGGTCATTGTAACATTACTTGATCAAAGGGATGTGCTCAAAAGGTCCTGAAGTGGGAATTGTTCCACAAAGATTGTTGTTGGAGACATCTCTGATTGTGCAAGAAGTGAGAAGTACGTCATTAATTAACAAGAAAATAAATGGTGCCACAAGAAAACTCAAACATATGTTGAAAAATAAGCAAATGCAGTGCACTTACACAACTTTGAGACTGGAAATTCTGACAAGTTCCCTTGGAATTTGTCCACTTAATTGGTTGTCATTCAGCCGTCTATAAACCAAATATACATAAATCATCAATAAGAATTTGAAATAACATACATTATGAGGTCAAAACAGGAATTTGCCTGACCACTATAATGATGTACCTAACAGTCTCACAAAGAAACAATCATTAATTTAACTAGTGTTAGTTCATTTTTTATTTCTGTTTCCTTTTTCTATATTTCTCATTTTTCCACCATTATAATGTAGCCGCATGAAAAGGTTAGCACTGAACTGAAGAAAGAATGAAGACATCATTGTGATTCTAAATATGTGAAACATGTTTATTCACATTGCCCGTTTTAAGAAAACAGTGGCATTTGCACTCACAAGAATACTAGAGATTTTAATTTCCCCAGAGCTGGAGGGATAATGCCTGAAATATTGTTGTTATACAAGTCCAAGCTTACAAGACTCTTCAAGTTGCCGAGCTCTGCTGGGATTGTGCCTTGGATGTTATTTTTGTAGAGTTCCCTGTACAAGTAAACGCAATAAAAATGTCATTGTTATAGTTGAAACAGAAACAACAAATAAAACCAATACAACATCATGGATACAAAAGAAAATTGGACTATTGTTGCCATGGCAAATAAATATAAGTATGTTCTTACCAGGATGAGCATTGACAAGAGAAAAGAAATTTGAATGAGAATGAAACTAGACAAGAAAGAAATAAGACTAAAGCAGCTGACATACAAATCTGGAACAACAAGAAGCATCCAATAAAAAGAAAACCAGGCAGGAATGTCATGTATTAAATTACACAAAATGCCTTTATTCCAGACTTAATACATGTCATTTATCAAATTGTAATGGTAAAATATAGATCGGTCCTTTCGGTAAGCTTGCCCCTTAAGGCGTCAATTTAGTGAAAGACTGGGAAGTGAGAACTATCTGGGGGGCACATATATTGGAACACCACATGAATTATGAACGCAAAGAAAGCAAACCCAATATCCGAATTCATGGTCAGCCATATGAAGTAGGAAATCTGTTTGCCCAAAAAGTAAATTACCATATAATATTGGTAAATAGAGCTTTTACAATGATCTGGACGATGTTTCTTTTCTTGTGTCAATTTACTGTAATATCTATGGTAAAGTATTGTTTGGTACAAATGGTTTCAATGTTTTTACAATGACATTCACAAAGTATAAAATCTTTCAGTTTCATACAAAAGTTACAAATTTTAAAAAAAATATCATGCATCCTTCTAAAATCAGTCAAAAGAGTGAGGTGGATACTCTGGCATCAAGTGTTGCCACCAGGGTCCTAATGCAAATTTGGACTAGGGATTAAACAAGACAAGTACATTGCTTTAATCACGTCTCGTGCATCCTTTCACACTTGGAATTGCAATAAATCGTGAAAAGACTCAGGGTCATATGTTAAACTAGGGGCTGGAAGATATATGTGCCTTGAATCTAACATATACTAAAGATTGTTAGGAAGCGTTGCTCAAGGTCTTTGGCACAATGGTAGGGCCTGACACTTACATCATAGAGGAAGATGGTTGAAGGTTGGATATCCAAGCTAGCCTCTATGTAGAAAACATAAGTGCAGTTGTGTATATCTTTGCTGAAATATGTCCGACTACTAGAGGAGCCTTGAATTGTTGAAATAGCTTAACCATGAATAAATCAAATATAGGTTTTTATACATTGTGCCAAAAATCACTAAATCTGTTATTAGTGCAGCAGAGCATAACAATAAACAAGTGCCTCATACTCGTATTATACTGCAACGTACTAAACAGGACAAGCATTCTTAAAGAGGGTAGCACGTGTTAAAAGTAAAACAATCTATTGTTATAGGAAGATATACTTACAGATACTGTAAGTGTTCAAGCTTTCCAAGTTCAGGTACTAAGTGGCCAGATAAATTTGAATTCCCCAAATCCCTGCAGAAATGAGGTAAAATTAGGTTTCTAGGAATCAAAGTGTTCCAGAAAAAAATAAACAGATGACATAAAATTTTCAAACTCACAAATCAATTCCAGCAATAATTTCTACCTCCAGCAAGATATTCTCATTTTCAACAATGCAGAATTATACAAAAAAAAACATGGATCCATTTTCCAGCAATAAGTGCCACTATAGGTCAACTGTATACACCAGTGAGGAAGTTTAGACAAGTAGGAAAGTGGAAGTAAACAACCTTCCGATGTAGGAAATAGGAAGAATAAAAGGGATAGGGGGTGGTTACGAGTAAGAAAATCATCGTGTTTTTGGAGGAAGTCAGACAAGGAAGAAATCATATCCATGCATCCGAAAGCTAAAGTATTGCCAGCCATTGACAATGCCAAAACTTTGTGGAATACGTTCAATACAGTCCTAATCATATTGGAACAGTCCTAATCATATTGGAACTAAGGTGAACCTTCTTATGAGTTTCAGCATCAGTATTGGCCCTTTCAGTAGTTTAGGTGGTTTTAAATTCGAGTTTCGGAGTTCTCATTTCAGAAAGCCAATAAATAATATTAAACTAGATAAGTATTTGATACATTTAGGGAATAGTTTATGTATAATTTGTTGATTTTGGTTAGCCTTGAATGAAATAATATTCAACAATGATGAATCCTTCAACTACAACAACAGGTACTATCTTTAATGCTTTTAGACAAAATAAACCCACAATAAATAGTTTTGAATAGAATAATAAGGAGGAGGGATGTGCTGAATTTATAGATATACTATTTCGGAAGGGTAATTGTTAAGAGTCGTTGACAAGGAATCTCATCATCAAATTGTAGCAACTTGACCTTCTGCATGATCAAATCATTGTGTCGTCACTATTTTTTCGGTACTTCTCTTTTCCTTTAATTTTTCTCTTTGTTGATTGACCGAGAAAGAGATCCCTAATGTCAGTACAAGGCCATTATCGCCAGTATCAGTAAGTGTCAATATTGGACCAGGACAGTCCAAAATTGGCCAAAACTAATGTGTCAGTATTGCCGACAGTGCAAACCTTGATTGAAACTCAATTGACAAAGAAGAAACTGACTAGAGGAGACATAAGTTATATGACCCATCTATAGCCTATTGGCTTAAACAGTGCTTTACAGTATAAAATAATTATAAACATCCCTAAAATACTAGCTAAGATATTCCTACTGACATTATGGCTTTTCCAAAACTCACTCAAGCAATCTCAAGTCAAATAGATCACACAAACTTACTCTAAAAATTAAGCATTTTTGCACAATATTTCTTCATAATCGTGAAACATTTGACATCGTTAGCAATCTACTTGCTACCTTCTTTGTTTGGTAATAATTGCCGAAAATCGGTGTGCACCCGGTGTGCGCCTGTATCACATCAGTGCAAAGCCAGAAATTTTGGCAGCGGAAACAACAACAACAAAGCTTTAGAATCCTCTTCCTCCATTTGGCTCTCTTAAGAGCTATGTCCTCTATAACGCTAACAAAATTCATATCATTCTTTAACACTTCAAACCGTTCATCTAGGCTTACCTCTAGAGCATCTATCGGTCTGTATTGCACATGTCCAAACCATCTAGACTTTCTCTCATCTTATCCTCAATTGGTGTCACCTCTAACTTCCCACAGATACACTCATTTTTATCATTAATGTATTGTCACTCATCCATCTTAGCATTCTTATTTCAGCTACACTAATTCTTTTGACATGTTGCTTCTTAATTGTCCAACACTCTGAACCACAAAGCATGGTTGATCTTATAACTGTTTTGTAGAAATTTTCTTCCAACTTCAAAAGTATATTCCGATCACAAAGTACTCCAGAAGTACTCCTCCAATTCAACAATCTTGTTTTAATTCCATGCATAACATCCTTCTCAATCTCTCCATTATTATGAATGATTTATCATAAATACTGAATGCTATCACACTTGGGTATCTATTGTCCATCTATATGGACTTCTCCCTCATTTCTCTTTGACTTCGAGTTGAAATTAGAATTCATATAGGTTATTTTCGTTCTACTAACCCTAAGTGTCTTAGATTATAAAATCTCTCTACACTTCTTCTTTAGCATCTAACACTTATCTACTCTCATCAACAAACATCATAAGGTAACGGATCAATGTTAATCCTTGATGTAAGCCAATAGTAATAGAAAATTGATTACTATCTCCTCCAAGAGTTCACACGATCATCGTAACTCTATCATATATATCATTAATAGTCTCAATATAACTACTATGAACTTTTTTCAAAATCCACCATATTATCTTCCTAATAATTTGATTATAAGCTTTCTCTAAGTCAATAAAAATCATATATAAATTACTATTTTTCTCTAGAGTCTAAATCTTTTCATTAATCTTCTTGGTAAGTAAATAGCTCCCATAGTAGATCTCTTCGGCATAAAACCAAACCGATTATCTGAAATTCTAGTTTTTTTAATCTTTACTCGATCACTCTCCCATAATTTCATGGTATGACTCATAATCTTAATTCTTTGAAAGTTAATACCACTTATATATCTCCTTTATTCTTATATACGAGTACTATTATATACTTCTCCATTTACCCAACATATTTTTATACGATTTTGTTGAATAAATCAATAAGCATCAATTCTTTCTCCCCTGAACATTTCCAAACCTCAATAGGAATATCATTAGGTCCGACCACTTTTCCATTTTTCATGTTCTTTAATGCATCATTAACTTCAAAAGTTCTAATTTTATGACAATAACAACATGATTTATTCTAAGTTAACTCTAAATCTAATCCAGCCAAAACCTTAAAAGCAACGGTAACTGTGTTACTTATGTAAGTCAATTTGAGCGCACCTCGGCTCGATGGCAGCTCGACTTGGCTCTAGTTCTACGATTTTTGTTAGGATAGGGCTTAAAATGAATAAGATAAGTTAGTGAGCTCAACCTGAGTTTAGTAATAAGCCAAGCTTGAACATGTAAAATGAAGTAGATTTCCTGACGGAACCTTGCTTGAACATAGAAGTTCAACTGGTGAATACATGAAAAAACTCTGCTCTCGGCTTGTTGAACTTCCGATCTCTGTATCGAATGTACATATGCACTTAAGTTGATTCGCGAACAAGTGCAACTTGCAAAAACAAGCAGTACCCATGTGCTTATTGACTTTATTTTCGAGTCAAGACCAGACCTGCTTGTTACCTGAGTAGAACTCAAGCTAAAAATACAAACTTTCAAGTTTCAAGCTTAGATTTCAAAGTAAGCACGAGCATGGCTCGGTAACTTGAGCTACGAGTAGCCCTGCTTTATAACTTTGAGCTCAAGTACTATTATGGAAAGTTCCAGCTACAAAGCTACCGACTTTGGACGAAATAAAACTCGATCTAACGAAGCAAAAAGAGGGATCGGCAGTAGACAAATCGGAGAAATACGTACAGCCTGGTGACGCGGTTGTCCTGGTTGCAGGTGATGTGGAACCAGGTGCAGGGGTTGACGAGGGTCGGATCCCAGCTCTGGAGCACGTTCTCCGGGTCCGAAAGGCTCCTCCTCAGCGCGTACAGCGCGTCCCCCTCCGAGTTCGCGCTCGCCGACGGCGCCAGCCCGACCAGCAGCTCCGCCGCCACGAGGAGAGCGCAGGCTAGGGTTCCGGCCATGGCCATGGGGGTAGGGGGCTGAAAATCTAGGGTTAGGGTTTCGAGGATTTTATTATTATTATTATTATTTATTATTTGGGGGAAAATGTGATTTGAGGAGGAGAAAGAAGAAGAGAGTGGCAAGAATTAGTGGGATGGTGGTGGAGAAAGTGGGTTTGGAGGAGTTCGGTGGGTTAAGCTGTTCCTGCGGATCAGTTTAGCTAAGTGGTCATATTTTTTTTTTTTCTGTTTATATAAAAAGTAAAAAAATAGTAACAGGTGTCCAAATTCAATTAGTTGTCATAAAAAAGGCAATATTCAATTAGCTTTAACAAAAGTATTATTTTTGACTATTTTAACCCCTATCTTCTTTATCCTCTGCTCCTAAACAACTTTTATTTTCTGTATCTTTCTTCTCTTAAACAACGAGTTCCTACTTTATTCATGATGAACAATGGTGCCATGGGTCTTACCGTAGTAAATAGGGTCCGTCATGGGATAAGCCAGACAAGTCATCGGGTTTGGACAACCCTCCTGGTTAGAACAACCCCCTCAAGTCCCTCAGTCTCCAGCCCTTCCCCAAGTCTTTGCGGTCCACCCCAACTCCTCATTTTCAGTTAAACTAGCAATCCCCTATGTCCTATTTTGAGATTCCACTAGAAATATCTTGTATAGCTCAGGAGTCAGGAGAGCAACTCGAAATCCGATCTCCACGCTACCGTCAGAATGGATTTTTAGCTTTTGTCAAAAACCATTGGTCTTATTTTCCTTAGCCACAATATTTATAGCTTTCAGGTTGTTGTAATTTTTTTTTTCTGGAGTCAATAAGCAACCAAATTTAGTTCCGACTATGACAATTCAACCTGCTCGACCAACCCTGGAAGTAGACAATGTGTATATGAATTTTTCCTAATAAAGCTCATATTAAACAATTAATGGATTCATGGGCTCCTCTTGAATGAATGGTAGACAATGAGGTCATTGGTTCTTTTTTAGTTTATGGCACAACGGATTCATGGTAGAACGAATTTTTCTTGGTTTTATGTGTTAATAAACTCATGGCAGACGGTAGCAGTTTATGGAATTTTTGTTGAGTTCTTCGTAGAGGAAGAACAATATGAAAGAGAATGAAGGTCGAAAAAGTAATTTTATACCATTAATTTACTAGTTATGTTAATTTTAGGATGATTGAAGTTAATTTTAGTTGATGGAGACGGAGAACTCTTAACTCACATAAGTAGAGATATAAGAGAATAATTAGTAATTATTTAGTATTGGAAATTCCAAATTCTAAGGATTGGTTTGGAATTGATATTGTTCTTCAAAAACTTGTAGTAGAAGTATTTTTTGAAAGTATGTTGGAGATTGTTATTAAAAAAAATTTATACTAAAATTGAACTAATTTTTTTTTACTTTTTATATAACAATATTACTGTACAGATTTTTCAACAATTTTCAAGAGAAAAAAAAAACATAAACAATATCCAAAGAAACATAAACAACATCCAATAAACATCCAATAAGCAACCCACCTAAATATAGGAGAGGTAAGGGACTTATTTTAAAAAGTTGCTATAAAAGGAGGGCTGGAGTAGGTTTACGAGGAGATGGGTGTGTTTCTGTGACTTGTCCGTGGTGGGGACAAGTAGGAGTACAATATTACTACGTGCATTGGTCCTAATTTTCGGATACACGCTAGAGTGAAAGGACTTCTTATAACATCTCCAAACCTATTGTCATTTTAAGTGCTGTGAGTCTTAGGTGGCTCCTATGTGGCATGAGCCACAAGACAATGTCTTATTTATGTGGTAAAATTATATCTCAAAAGACAATAAGATAGAAAAACTCTCTCTAATGCAAAAGTATTGAGGAGACAATAGAAAGTATTTTTCCAACTTCCAAGGCAACTTTTAAGACAACTACTCATCTTCTTTCTTTTTTCTAATATTTTTTATTCATAATTGAGGACATGGAAGAGAAGACATTGTCAAGTGCATTGTCTAGAACAAGATAATCAACTTCACAATGTCTTCTTTAATTTTTGCCACATAAGCTTCACAATTGACTTGACAATTGCATTGGAGAAGGACTTTTGAATAAAATTTTGTCTTTCCTATGTGGCAACAACTTTTTTCCAAAGTCGCAATAGGGTTGGAGATGCTCTTAGGATGCGTTGTTGGTGGCGTGCTGCTTCTGCTTCTGGAGAGCAGAAATACTGTAGTGGATGACCCGGCCAGCCACATCACAGCCTTTTAAGAGCATCATTAGCAAGGCCATCCCATTTTCTAGATTCTAGATTTAGAATGTAGGAGCTCGTTTTATAGAATAGTAAGTCTTATTCCTAGTTTCAATTTCTACAATTTCGGTCTCATCCAACCCATAGGTGCTAAGGATTGGGCCTCCCAATTTCTATAATCTAGATTGTAGGAACTCATTTTGTAGGATAGTAAGTCCCAATTTGGAGCCCAACTTTCTATATTCTAGACTTTATATTATTATTTTTCTATATTAATTTTTGACCACACAATCTTTGGGACCGGAGCTCACCTTATCATTTCCTACTATTCTTATACAAATCCAACACATTTTACATTTACCTTTTTTTTTTTGAAAATTTGGACCCCAAATTGCATTAGAGAGTCCCAACTACTAATGATGCTCTAACTGGGAAGTTTGGACTAGACATTTCCTCCTAGGCCAAAATGTCTAATAGAATGAGTAGGGTGCCACGACTCGTTTTCGCTTTTCGGAATACGAGTACGTGGTTAAGTCCAGCATACGCCGCAGCATCGGCGGTAGTACGTTGTCTAGATCTCAATAACAATCATCAACATAATATTTACTCACCAAAAAATCATTTATTTGCTCATTCACAATCTATTCAATTTACAAATCCAGTAATACATCAAAATAATATTCGGGAACAAACACGCTAAATATTTAAATTCATGAACTATCTAATCTATTTAGAATCTAAGCTCGGCTTCCAAAAATCTCTAACTCCTCCAACAAAAGTGCGAATGGTAGCAACTGACAAAGATGATAAAAATATGTTTCAAGTCATAAATGGAACAAGTACAAGTTTAGCCATCACGATACAAGTACAATACAATGCAATATAACACTAAACATGAGAAATAAAGATCAAGAGGAAACATGTACAATATGATCAAGAAATCATGCAATAAAAGAAACTAAAAGGAAATAGCAAGCATGAAAAGATGAAGAAACTCGTGTAATCAATAATAGTGCATGTGCCATGAGAAGTACAACCTTCCTACACGTGGAAGGCTCGGGCGAACGATGAGGATATAAAGGCCCGCCCCCGTAAACGGAAGAGATGCCAACAATACAATCGGACTTTTTCCACGTGCCTAGTAATTGTACCTCTCTAATATCCATACCTCACAATCATGTAAACACGGTCACGATAACGATCACGATAAGAAACACACGAACATTAATCAATCACTCGACTCTCATGTGTGTAAACAGTCAAGAAACAAAAAAAAAGCATGCATAAATAAAATACTACAATATTGTTGGAGTCCAGTCTGGATTTGGTAATAGCATATTTATGGAGTCCAAATCTGATTAAATATTTGATTTAATTTAATTTAGATGTCCATAATTAGTGTTGGGCTATTTTAGATATAATATGATTCTTATTTGAGGATTTTCTATTTAAGAGATCCTATTATAATCTAAAATAGAATGTTGATGGGCTATTTTAGGTGTAGTAGGATTCTTATTTGAGGGGTTCCTATTTAAGAAATTCTATTATGACCTAAAATATATTTTTTTTCATCCTATATATATGGGGTGAGGGTGGAGGCACAAAGCACAGCACAAAAGTGGAGATTCGAGGTGCTCGTCCACAAAAAATCTAAGAGAAAGTTTCGCACTTTGCTCTTAGGACTTCGTCATCTAAGACAGAAGGAAGAAGAGATCTAATCGAGGGGTCGTCAACTTCGGTTAGGGAGATTGCTATGGGTTGGTGAGCGATTTTAATTGTAATCTCTTTCTTTTCTTCTTGAGTATGGTGAAGGGGTTGAACCTATTAGGACAAAGGGTTCAACATTAGTTTTTTGTCAATCTTTTAGTTTCATCTGAGTTATAGAGATTAGGATTTGTCCAGGTGACGTAGTCACCGCCATATACTTGTCTTTATCTACGCTTGGAGTCCGTTAGACGGGGGTTGGTTATTTCAGGTGGGTTAGCCTAAGTTTTCGCTGCGGCAACGTCTTAGACATGGTATCGGAGCGCAGGAGGACGCATCCGATTTCCAGCATCTGGTATCAAAGCTTTGGAGGTTCTTGCAACCATGTCTACGGAGCAGATGAACACTCGTATGATCACCCTCACAGGGGGAAACTGGACGATTTGGAAGCCAAGGATGGAGGATCTACTTTGGTGCAAGGACTTGCATGGTCCGTTGGAGGGCGACAACGCAAAGCCAACGGACAAAACTGCTGAAGACTGGAAATGACTGGATCAAAAGGCCGTTGGATTCATCCGCCAATGGTTGGATGATTCGGTGTTTCACCACGTGTCCATGGAGAGTTCAGCAAAAGCATTATGGGAGAAGCTGCATTCGTTGTACGAAAGGAAGACGGCTGGCAACAAGGCATTTTTTATTTGCCAACTTGAAGTACACGGAGGGTGCCCCAGTGGCACAACACCTAAACGAGGTTCAGTGTATCATCAATCAGTTGTCTGCGATGAAGATGGTGATTGATGATGAGCTTCAGGCCCTACTGCTCTTGAGTTCTCTGTCGAAAAGCTGTGAGATGTTGGTGGTGTCGGTGAGCAACTCTGCGCCTAATAGAGTTGTCACGATGGAGGCAGTCAAAAGTAGCTTGTTGAATGAGGAGGTCCGGCACAAGTAAGTGGAATCGTCACAGGAGTTCGCTCTGGTGACTTCCTACGGAAAGGGAAGACCCAATTCACAGACAAGGACATGGGAGAGTTCTCAGAATCTTGCGATTATGGACCGCAAGGAGGGCTGCTATCACTGTGGTGAAAAGGGTCATATCAAGAGCAAATGCATAAAGCTCAAAGCTGATAATACAAAAGGCAAGGACGATCAGGAGGATCTCACAACAATGAGAGATATCATCATCGCAGCAACCGATGCAGAGGAACCTTGTGGCATGTGTCATGACGGTGACTGGTCATGGACACGGGGGCATCGTATCACGCCACTCCACATAGGAGGATCT
Source organism: Iris pallida (assembly GCA_029216955.1). Classification (NCBI taxonomy): domain Eukaryota; kingdom Viridiplantae; phylum Streptophyta; class Magnoliopsida; order Asparagales; family Iridaceae; genus Iris; species Iris pallida. The sequence continues at coordinate 7,158,014 of JANAVB010027195.1, forward strand.
TTACGTCATACCGCAACGACAGGTTTGGACGTGTGAAAATGGGCAATAAGGGGACGGTTGCTGTCACCCTCATTTTCCATATTTTCCTGTATTTCGTATTTATACTCGTATCTGGATTTTGGCATGTATTTTTATTTTTCTCAGCTTGCGGAATTTCGGTATTTCTCGTATTTTGGGTTTTCTCATGGCTCGGTTTTATTGGGATGGTTCGATTTGGTTCGGTTTTATGTGTTGGAACACCCTAACCCTATGCTACACCCTCAACCCACCACAACACCCTCTTTATAACTCCACCAACCTCTTCTCTCTCTTCATAACCACCATTAATTTCCTTCTTCTTCTTCTTCTTCCTCCACACAACTCTCCTAACCCTAGGCAAGTGCATCTTGCCACTACATGAGGACCCTCTTTTTCCTTGTCCATTTGCTAGTTTAGGACATGGAGATCAACATTAGTTCTTGGGTTTTTATGATTTGGAGTCTCTGTTGATGTAGATCTAAGTTATTGCTATTTTCGGATTTTATATGTTTTGATCCACTTTGGTTGGTTTTCCTTGAGTTCTGATGTTTCCATGAGGAAGAGCTTTCAGTTTTACTCCAGTTGGAGCCTTAGAAATCCGGATTTGGGGTTCGGATGGCCAAGTTATGAACTTTTGAAGTTTTGGTTTCAGCCATGTGTTCTTGCTGTTTGGAGAAGACAGTGAGCAGTGTGCATAGCTGTTTAGCTTAGCACACTGAGCTACGCGCGCTCTTTAGCGCTGCGTACGCAGACTTGAGTACGCTTCCTGTTGGAAGCGTGTCTCCCTGAGCGTGCGTGACTTTCACGCAGCTGCTTCCCTGTATCGTGCGTGACTTTTCACGCAGCTGCTTCCCTGTAGCGTGCGTGACTTTTCACGCAGCTGCTCCTCTTGAGCTTGCGTGACTTTTCACGCAGCTGCTTCCCTGTAGCGTGCGTGACTTTTCACGCAGCTGCTCCTCTTGAGCTTGTGTGACTTTTCACGCAGCTGCTCCCTGTAGCGTGCGTGACTTTCACGTACACTGCTCTCTCAGCGTGCGTGATTTTTCACCTATGCGGCGCTCAGCGTGCGTGACTTTCACGTACACTGCTCTCTCAGCGTGCATGACTTTTCACCTACGCTGCCCTCAGCGTGCGTGACTTTTCGTACGCTGCTCCCCTGACCCCTTGCTTAACCCCTTGGCTCTTGGAGTTTTGGTTTTATTTCTTTTAGCTTGGCTTTTCTATAGCCCTATATATTGATATTTTATTAGATATTTTATGCCCATTTTATATCCTTACGCCTTTTGTCATGAACTTGATTTTACTTAATATGTTTGGAATGACTATTGTACATGGCACGGTATGACAAGGAACTAGCATAACACGACAGTGACCCGTGGTGGTGCACTCCTGACATGACCGACCTGACATGATAGTGGCCCATCGTGGCGCACTCCTGACAAGTACCCTGACATGATTTTCTTGATAACTTAACTTGACTTGCCTTGACACCGTGGGTGGTTCCTTCTTGCTTGCTTATTAATCCACTTGTCCAGTCTTGCATCATGTCTAGGATAGGACTCCTGAGTACCACGGTCAGGAGTACCTACTAAAATGGATTAAGGTTAATAACTAGAATAACTCAGTAGTCATGAAGAGATGACACAGCTACAGGCAATCCCGTTACCTGGGCGCTCTTGGGATCTGTAGCCTACCGTCGAGTAGGGCACATTTCCAGCGCACCGTCGAGTGTTGCACCCTCTAAGTCACCTAAGAGTACATGTGTCTCCTGGACGATGTACCCACCTGAATTCAACCCTAATCTTTCGTCCTGGGTAGCCTGGATGGTCTGCAGGGCTTGTGGCTGTGGAGCAATCTCACTGCATCTTGTTAGTAATTAGGCCTGTGATAACCCTAGTTAGTTAAAGTAGTAAGCCGTAGTATCTGCTTGGCCGTGATTGATTGAATGAGGTATAACCAGCTTAGCCATGTCTTGATCCAGTACAAGATTGCTTCCTGTCTTGATTTCTTGCATTATTATCTTGCCGATAAATGGTGGGAAACCAAGTTCTGTTCAGATGAAGGGTTACAACCCCGGTCCTTGTTTGGTTTACGGGTTGTAACCTGGCTATCGGAATAGTTCCATGGTTATCTCGTCGTATATCATCCTGACATGTTTTTCGTAATTCTAGTCTTAATATTATATTTTCTTGTGCTGATTGCTGGCTTTTGTTCTTATTTCGTGGCCCCCTTGTGGCACTTGCTCTTTCTGGGGTTGACCCAGCTGGTTTTGTGTGGCCAGATTTCGGAGCAGCTTTCGAGGATCTACCAAGCTTCCAGTCCAATGGTGGCGACTAGAAGGAACCCGGACTAAGAGTGGGTTTTCTATTTTGTTTCGCTCACTCTATTGTAAATTTATTCTTTTGAGGCGTTTAGCCGACGAGCACCTGTTAGCTCGATGCACTTTTACTTTCTGTCTGCCTACGGGCTGTAAACATGATTAACAAATCCTAGGGTTGATCATGTATGACTTAAACTCTTGCTAGTCCTAACATTTTGTACGACTAGCTTCATGATCAGCTGATATGTAATATTTGGGACGCCTTTTATTGTATATTTAATGATCATACATCTTGTAATTATATTACTTGCTTGAGATTGAGACAATAGGCTTGACCTTAAGAGACTGTTGGCTTGTAGTAAACCCTCATATCTAGACAGTCGTGACCGTATAGTTGAGATGTATTCTATTTCAATATACGTAGCTGGCTATATCTGCCCCCGCTCTCCAGTATTCTGGTTCTGGGGCGTGACAGTTGCAGTTGTAGGCATCGGTAATGTGCACTTGACAACGGAGCTCGGTGAGAAGCTCATTCTCCAGGGTGTGCGACATGTACCGAGTTTGTGCTACAACTTGGTTTCGATAGGGAGGATGGCAGATGATGGCTGTCGCAGTCTGTTTGGAGACAAAGATTGGATGCTTGCGAAGGGTTTCCAACAGCTGGCTCGGGAAGATTTGTGTTGTGGCATGTACAGGCTCAAGCCGCTGAGCTGTACAGGTAGGCCACAAATACCGGATGGAGGCTCAAGGGGTGCTCGACAGGAGGTGTGTGAGACTCGTCTCACTGTATCAGTATTTATGTATGGGTACGTATTTTGAGCCGTATTCCGTATTTCTTGATTTTTTGAATATTTTAAATCTTTCCAAGGTATAGGTTAAAGTTGACTTGGTTTAATTTGGTTCGGTTCAACTTGGTATTGGGCTTGGTTTGGTTTAGGTGGGTTTGAGATGAGAAGGTTTGTATAAAATCCAACTCATCTCTCTCTCCTCCATTATTTTCATTCTCTTCATCTTCTTCCTCTTCATTTTTCTCCTCCAACCTAAGGCAAGTACATCTTGCCAAATGTTGGACAAATGTTATTTTTTTTGTTCTAAACTCTTCCTTACATGATTCTAAGCATCTTTAGAACTTGGAGTTTTTGATTTTCATGGATGGATTCTTGTAGATCTAAGTTTATAGCCTTTTCGATTTTTTTAGGTTTTGATCTACTAAACTTCATTATTTTCAAGTTTGATTGTTCTATGTTGTAGAGAATTCAATTTTACCCAAAATGGACCTTTGAAAAGTTAGATTTCGACTTGTTTTGAGGAAGTTATGGCCAAAATAAGATTTAAACATTTTCGAGTTCATCTTTCTTGATTTTGGCAGGGACGATGAATAGTGCCGCAGGCATGAATAGTGCCGCATGAGTGAATAGTGCCACAGGCATGAATAGTACTGCAGGCATAAATAGTGCCGTATAAGTGAATAGTGCCACAACATGAATAGTGTCGCAGGCTTGCATAGTGCCGCATGAGTGAATAGTGTCGCAGGCTTGCATAGTGCCGCATGAGTGAATAGTACCGCAGGCTTGCATAGTGCCGCATGAGTGAATAGTTCTGCAGGCATGAATAGTACCGCATGGCTTGCATAGTACCAGATGAGTGAATAGTGCCGCAGACATAAATAGTGCCGCATGGCTTGCATAGTGTCACATAGAGCCTATTTTGACTATTTTTGGCTGTTTTATGTCCTATTTGGCTGATTTGTGGCCAGAATTTCTTCCAACTTCCAACATGAAAGTTGTAGATCTTTTCCTTGGCTTCAAGAATATGTTACCAACTTTTTATGCAAGTTTCTTTCATTCTTGATATGGAGCTTATGGTTGCATTGCACGTTTTCTATGTTGGCCTAAATTGCGACGACCCTATTTAATAGCTTGATATCTCTTTAATAAATGAATTTCTTAACATGATTAGATAATTTTGTACAGTTAGAGAATAATTGTACCCCCTTACATTCTTAACACTAGCACAGAATCAATTATTATTTTATGCCAATTAGTTGCTTATACTTATCCCCTCTCACATGTCAGGATGTGTCCCTCCCTTCGAATATTTCTTATGAGATATGATATGTGTTTTCATTCGTTTCCGAATTTATTGTACCTTACAATCTATGCCATGATTAGAATTTTTTATAGTGGCCCGTTGTGGTGCACTCATGATTTATGCATTTTCTCTGCTTTACATGATAGTGACCCGTTGTGGTGCACTCATGATTTATGCCTTTTCTTTGTTTTACATGATAGTGACCCGTCGTGGTGCACTCTTGAATATGTCTTTGCATGATAACATGATAGTGGCCCGTCATGGCGCACTCTTAACAAGCAACCGTAACATGATAACTCTTGATAGTGGTCCGTTGTGGCGCACTCTTGATATGACAAGCAAACCTAACATGACATATATAATCAAGATGCTGTTGCGACGACTATTCTTCTTGCTAATATATCTCTTTTGGACATCGTGGTTGAATGTACTACGTATGCGTGTACAAGCTACATGTCTCGTCTTGCATCATGTTTAGGACATGGATTCCTGGTTACCACGGTCAGGGATTCATACTGAATCTGACTAGGTTAATGACTAGATTGATCAAGTAGTTCATAAAGAGATATTCCAGTCACAGGCAATCCCGTTATCTGGACGCTTTAATTGGACTTGTAGCTGGCCATCGAGTAGGGCACATTTCCAGCACACTGTCATGTGTTGCACCCCCAAGTCACCATGGGATACATTTGTCTCTTGGACGATGTATCCACCTGATACAACTCTCAACCTGCGGAAGGATAACTGGATAGCTGCAGGGCTTGGGACTGTGAAAATATCTCTTTGTATCTTGTTAGTAACTAGAATTGTGATAACCCTAGTTAGTTAAAGTATCAAGCCGTACTCATTACTTGGCCGTGATTGATGGATGGAGTCAGTCCAGTCCAGTCTAGTTTTGTCTAGGCAGTGTCCGTATGTTTATTTCCGTACACTATGGTTTATGCTTTACTTTTATCAATGAATGTCGGAGGCTAAGTTCTGTTCTGGAGAAGGGTTACAATCCTGATCCTTGTTTGGTTTAAGGGTTGTAACTTGACTTCCGGAATAGTTCCTAAGTCATCCTATCATTGTCATTCTATTTTTGTTCTAACATGCTCACATGTTCATTTATCTCACATGCTCACATGTTCAATTATCTCACAAGCTATACATGACTTCCTATGCCGGGTCGCCATGCTCTCATGACCCGGCTATCTCATAAGTTCACATGTTCAATTGCTTTTACATATTCTCAAGCTTCTGTTTACTTAACATGTCTAAACTTTACATTAGGGCATATGTTAATTACTTTATGCTCCAAGATGCTTTACTTATTGTCTTTTTATGTTCGGGATAAGTGCATTGGTAGTGCACGAATCTCGATCTGCCCTTACTCATTTGTATCTCTAATTGTTGATGTTAATGATTGCTGGTTTTAGTTCATAGTTTGGCCTCCTTTGTGGTACTTGTTATTGGGGGTCTGACCCCACTGGTTTTGTTTGGCCAGATATGATAGAGAAGCCCAGAGGATCTTTCGCACCATCTACTCGACGTTGACCATCCAGAGCACCTTGTTTGCCATTAAAATTCTTTGATTGTAAATTTTAATACAAACAGAACAGTGTTACAATATAGGACTTAGGCGTAGTCCTAGGAGTACACTTTTGTTTAATCTGGGTTCCTTGTGCCAATGGAGTGAGTGGTAATGCGTTGACTCCGTTGACGATCTGACGACGGTTATCGGTTCTCTGAAGGTCTGGATTGCTCTGGGTGCTGGAGCTTGCTGAGAGGAGGAAGACGTTGAGTGTCTGTATCTGCCTCTCTGGTGGTGCGAAGTCTCTGTCTGTTTGCTGTGGAAGTTGATATGTGTGCACGTAGGTTGGTCCGTGTGTCTCAAAGAAGGAAATGATCCCTCTATTTATAGTTTTGCAGGCTGGCTGCTCATGCGCGCATATGTAGGATACGCCTGTACGCGGGGACGCCACATGTTGATTGCTGATAGAGGCGCATGGACGATGCGTCCTGATCGAGGGGGTTGACTTCTTCATGTTGCTGTTGTGAACCGGCACGTAGCGGAGAAGAAGATCTTTCTGTTGCTGAGATCTTGGATGAGTTATATCAAAGGACACGTGTCGTCGACCCATGGCTCGGAGATCCCGAATTTGGTGGGGGGAATGATCTGGTAGGATGCGCCTAGGATTGGGCGCATGAGGAGACTTTGGCTCGTAACCTTTAGGAGTCACGAACCATTCTGGGCGCATGGCTTTTGAGGCGCATGCAGAGCTTCAGTAGTGACTTTACTCCTGTCTTTTGGGATCAGGGAGAAGTCTGGGGCGTATGGCTTTTGAGGCGCATGCAGAGTTGTAACGGTAACTTTCCTTCTGTCTTTAGGGATCAGTAAAAAGTCTGAGGCGCACAGCTTTTGAGGCGTATACAGATTTGGGCGCATGGCCGGAGGCGCATAAGAGATGGTTGGGTGGCCACGTGGCAGTAGCCGTCGGAGGGGAGTAATGATGATGCTGACGTTGGCGATGCTTCGTCTTCTGAAAAAGCTGCCGACTGTTCAGACTTTGGGAGGCGTACTGCCAACTCTGTCAGTTCAGTATTTAATGTTTATGACATTCGATGGACAGCTGAATGGGCACGTCGGTTGGTGTTCTACTAGGCGCATGAGGACGCATGGGGCGCATCCCCTGTGATGCTCTTGGTACTGAAGGGCGCGTCTATGTGATGCGCTTGATGTTAAAGGGCACGTCTGTGTGATGCGCGGTCTGCCCGGCGCATCCGCTTCGTGAGACGTCTTTGATGGTGCAACTGTTACGTTCTTCGAGTGCTTTAAATAACCATTTTGACTTGGCTGAATTCGAAGCGTCCGGTTCATCCATTTAATGCAAATTCATTGCACGAAATTCGGAGAGCCATCCACTTGGCGCATGGGTTTGATCTGCCCGGCCTATAAATGGTGGCATGGAGAGAGGGTTTGCTTCTCGTTCTCTCACGTCCTTCTGACATGAATTCGTTTACTCGAATGCATTCTGTTGACGAGATGCTCCCGATGGTGAAGATGCGACGCAATGTCTTTATTGATGCACTTGAAGGTGACCGTTACATCCAAAAGTCAGAGTCGAGGGCTTCCGAGGCAGGCGGAAGGTGCCTGTTGCATCCAAAGATAGGGATGTACGAGCCTCGTCTCCGTTGTGCAGGAAGAGCCGTAGATCGGAATTGCGGTGCTACGGCTTTGGTGGCTCTTTCTTCCTTCAAAATGGGTGTAGCCCATTCTGGTTGTGTTGAAAGCTGCTCCTTTGGCCGCGGTTTCAATCACGGTCTTCCTTTGGCTTTGGAGGCTCTTTCGAAGCCTCCCCTGGCCACAGGTTGGCTTGTGGTTCTTTTCCCTTCCTGGACTAGAGGGTTGATTGCCATCCTCGTTCTGCTCAATAAATGCTTCATTAGTCGAAGCATTTATCAGGTGAGCCTGGCTGGAAGAGCGGCACATAACTGGGCTGCTGAAGGGATAACTGAGCTGCCCAAGGGATGCACATAACTGAGGGTGCACATAACTGAGCTGCTGAAAAGGATGCACCTTGCATGGTGGGATGCGCCTGGCTGAGGGCGCATGTTGGGATGCGCCTGGCTGGCTGTAGACTTAGGATCTTTTCTTTCTCCTTTGTACAGTCTTTCTTAGACATGTAATAGACTTTTATATGTTAAATAAAAAGTCCTCTTTTAATGTCTATATTTGTTGCTTTTTGCTGTGAAGCACTTTGTCCAAGCTTTGGCGCATGTAGTCTGGCGCATAGACTTTCTGGTTCTGAAATTCCATGCTTCTACAAGACCCCCTTCAAAGTTTTCAAAACTTTTGGATAAGTTTTGGAATACTTTGAATAAGAAGCATGGTAGTGGAGGCGCATGACCGTCAGGGCGCATAGATACTCCGCGCGTCAGTGCTGGGCGTATGCTCCGCTCAGTTAGTACAAATGATGACGCCTCGGTAACCTAAAAAAGATTAATGATGATCTTTTTTGGTCTTATTTGTGGTTATCTCTTTACAGAACCCGAGACGACGGCTGAGATCACACATCATCGGTTCACGCGTGCGACCAAGCCCTATAAATGGGCGAAAAATGGAGAGAGAGAGAGTTCTTCTTCTCCTTGCTTTTGCTTTCTTTAGAGTTCTTCTTCAAAAATTCTAACTTTTCTTCTCTCAAAGAAATGGCTCCCAAGACTCCTCGCGGCGGTGCTGGCAAGGACAAAGAAAAAGAACCTGTGAAAACTGCAGTGGCCGATGTTCCCCGTCGGCCTGTCGAAGTTCGACCAGAGGTGGTTGGTAAGTTTCATTTTACGTACACCAACGCACATAGACCTTGAGTCTTTTGATGATGTGCCGAGGTTTTTATCGCCGACGCGCATGGGTTCAAGTCATGAAGATGCGCCGAGGCTCTACTGCTGATGTGCATGGGTTTAGACCCTGATGATGCGCCGAAGCCTTTCACTGAGGCGTCATGCGCTTTTGATGCGACTCAGATTCTTTTGTTATTTCTAACATTTTTTGAATCTTTGCTAGTGTCGATGCTTATCCCACTCTTGAGTGAAGTGCTCCTGGACACTGCCCTCTGCCAGACGGGAGTAGATTATAACAAGGAAGTGATAAACCCGGCTCAAGCCGCTATTATGCTGGACCAGCATCCGGAAAGAATGACTCAAATCCGGGAACAACAGTATGGGTTCCTCAAACGGATGATGGAGCGTGGTGTTTTAAAATCTGCCGCATCTGATAAAGTGACCTTCTTGAAGCCTGAGTTCCTGTTTGGGGATCGCCTTACTTCTACTGAAGCAACAATGTTGAAGGTCAAGGAAGACTGGTTTTTCACAGCAAAAGGAGTGCATATGACCGTTAAGCAACTTGAACGTCAATGGCCTTTGATGGCCTTCTGTCGTCTTGCTTCCAAGAGGAGGATGTCTTGGGATCTTACTCCCTCTCAGGGGGGGCGGTGACTGGCATCATCAAAATTGATTCAACCTCCGATCAGAAAGATACTTTGACCGCAGTGCGGTCTGGGTCTTCTTTCACCTGGCGGACTCTACGCCCTGGGAGCATTTACAGTGATGTTCCCCTTGATACATTTGCTCATAGTGTCTTGACTTTTGCACATCGCATGCTGTTGATGGAACACTCATACCCGAAAGGAGAGTTTCGGGTAGAGGGTTGGTGTCATTACGTTTCCAAATGGGATAAACTGACACTCTGGGTTTTGTCGCGGTTCCAGACTGAGCTCCGAGAAATTGGGCTGACTGCCGCGATTCGTGCCACCCAGGCAGGTGTTGACATTAACAGTCATATGTTCCTCGTACTCTTGGAGATGTTTGATATCCATACCGGGACCTTTTTTACTCCGGTGGGGGAGTTAGGGCTCGCACTTCATGAGATGTATGAGGTATCAAAGCTCCCTTGGGGATCGGAACCCTATGAAGAGTATTTTCCGACCAACGAAGAGTTTCAAGTCCTGGGGGACAAGGCTGAGCAGATGACGGCCGTCTTTAAGGAAGTGGCGAGTCATCATTACTATATGCAGAAGAGGGACAAGAGCGGATTGCAGCCTCATGTGACCGCTTGGAGAGATTACGTCTTTAGGCAAGACAAGGGGGATCCTTCGCAATTCTCCACTCCGCCGGCGCTCTCTCGTAGCGAAGTGCTCTCTGAGATGAGTAGGTTAGATGAGAAGAATCCTCGGGAGAACGAGGACCAGCAGTCTGATGAACGCTCCTACAGCTGTTTCTGGCATCTTGCTCATCGAATGTCGTCGAAAGCAGTATTGGTCGCGTATCTTATGGTTTGGCTTCGGGATTATGTCTTCCCGGGCGGATCCGGCTCTGTAGAGAGAGTGACCCGGCACTTGATCCTGCCAGCTGTAAAGTTGGTCTTTGGCCGACGCTTGGCTCTACTCCCCGCAATGGTATGTAATTTACTGCGAGGTTTACGCGAGTTCTCGGGAAATGTGATTCATGACCGGGGTCGAAAAGATAACTTCCCGCGTACTGAACTGCCGTTTCACTATTTGATAGGGTGGTTAATTTTACACCATCCCAATGTAATGAGTCCGGGTTCAGAAGAAGACTACAAGGCCGGAGATGCATTCCTCCGCCGCTTTCACCAGAGGAGTTGGTCGCACACTGGCGTCCCTGTTTGCAGAAGGGTTTTATCCCATCTTCAGGGATGGGAGATAACCAAAGTTGGTCTGATCTTCTTGGGTTTTGAGGCCAACGAAGACTTAAGGGATTCAGGTGAAGATGCCACCGCTCTGCCTCCGTGGGGATTCCGCTGGTTGCAAAGTATTCGGTCATCCCACCTGGTGTACCGGAACAGAAATCAGTGCTTCCTGGAACCGTATTTACCGAGCCGCTTTGTACGTCAATTCGGTTATACGCAGCTGATGTTGGACAATCCCAGTATCACCCTGGGGTATATTGGAAGTTTGCTGGATGGCGCACGAGCTTGGCATTACTATAATGCTGGATGTACCGGAGCTCGCTTTACGCTGCCTGTCCAGGATCTACGGCCGCCCATTCTTTACTCGGCCGCCAAGTTTTACTGCGTTATGGCTGCCGCGCCTTCCGGGTATGATAGGGAGACGAGTCTCGTTGCAGGCACCCCGTTAGCGGTGACTGGGCATGTATCGGCTAGGGCTCGATCACACCGTCCACCAGGGGTGGGTCATCACGGTGCCCCCATCGCATCCCCAGGGGGTCAGGCTGAACCTTCGGTTGATCAACCGAAACGACGTGCAGATGCAAGGGCTGGATCTCCTGCGTCAAAGAAGCTAAAGAAGACATCGTCACCGACGGTGTCATCGGATTCAGCATCTGCAGAGGTAAGGATGTCCCACATAGTCTGGTTTGGGTTCAACATTTCATGTAATCAATGCTTCACCCTTGTATAGGAGCCGCTAAAAAGAAAACCTTGTACTCCTAAGTCTGGTGGGAGCAGGCCGAAGGAGATGGCGGGTTCGTCTGAAGTGTGCATCCCACCGACTATGATGTCTCCTATGAAGGAGAATCCGGAGGATGTTGTTGTCGTGGAGATTCCAGCGTCCCCGGATTATGTCAGAAGGGAAGCTGAGGATGCAGCAGCTTCCGAGATGATAAAGGCCGCGGCTGGAGCCTTGGATGCCGAGGGTCTAGCAGACACGAGGCTTCCTGGTGATGATGTGGAGTGGAGTTCATCATCTTCGGATGACGTCGCTCCAGGGTTGCAAGAGCCTGTTGCGGGGGCAACAGAGATGGTTGGAACAGAGGAGCGGGTTGATTCCCCTCCTTGTTATGATGAGGGGAGGTCGGCTACATCATTGTCGAGCCCTACCCCAAACTCAGCGGCAGAAGCTGAGGTGGCTACCGATCAGGTGGTAGCGACAGATCCTGTCCCTGTAGAGGGATTTGATGAAGAGACTCGTCTGACGGTCCTGACTTCAGGGACGAGTCGGGAGGTAAGTGTTGATCTCCCCGTTCTGCCAGGGGAAGTATTGGCTGGTGATAGCACGTTGGGTATTGGAGAGGTGGCCAATGACGTCGGTGGTACTTCCAAGTTCGGGAAGGGTAAGGGTGTGATGGAACCCTCTGTTGCTCCTTCCACTTGGGGTAATATTTCGATGCCTGTCCCAGCTTCTTCTGTTCCTTTGGCTCCTCGAACTAGTAGTCAGGCCCCTGTTGATGAAGAGCCTACTGATACCGAGGTTCCTGCCTCGCAGGTTGAGGTCGGCGGGTCTTCTTCCGGTCCGCCGACTGGAGTAGTTCCTCCAACCCCTGCTATGACGCCGCAGGTGCTGGCGGACACAGATAAATATGTGAAATTCATCATTGAGGCAGTATACAAAATGCTGCAGAGAGGGGTGTCGGCAGTGACGGACGCCAATGGGAGCTTTACGACGGCAAGAACTCTGGCATTGCCTCATATCAACCTGATCCGTGTTTACCAGGGCCACGATCACCTGGCCGTCTTTCTGGAAGCCACGGTGGCTGAGTTGGACCAGCAGCTTTCCGAATTAGAGCGCATCCAGCGAAATGACCTTTCTGTCCTGATAGATGTGGAGAAGGAGAAGCTGCTCGCCGAGACTGAGTCTTCTTACCAGGCCACAGTGAGTGTCTGGGAACGCGAAGTGGCTGAGACTGAAGCTGCGGTGGAGCGATTGTCTCAGTCTACGCGGGAGACAGTGGAGACGCGAGCTGCGTTGGACGCTAATATCGCGGAGATTGACGCGCAGATGCGCCGCCTTGAGGATCAGCGGGCCCGACTCCTATTGGACGCTGAACGTGTCCAGGCTGAACACGTAGCATTCAAGAAGGAGGAAGCAGCTTTCACTCTCCGAGCTCTTACCCTGGCTCAGCAGAGATAGCAGCTTGATGAGAAGCACGAGAATGAAACTTCTGCTGAGGCTGTTGAAGCGATGCGTAAAGAAGATGAACGTCGAGTCTTGGCGACTGTGGAGACTCGGGCGACAGATTTGAAACGCCGAATTGCAGAGCTTTCCGCCAACCCTGGGGATATTTAGGGCTTGTAGTCTCTATTTTTTGTATTTTTTGTAACTCTTGCTGGGGATAGTGTAATCCTTTACTCTCCTTTTTTTTAGAAATAAAGAAGTACACCATTTTCCGCGATGTGTTCATTTTTGCTTGTCATGAACTTTGATCATTTGTGTGGACCTATTATCTTTTGCGTACCTTGGTTTTAGATACAGATAATAAGTTTGAAGGACCCAATGTATTTGTTCAGAGGTAATGTGGACGTGGCAAATATGGGGTTCAAATGATAGAATCTTCCTACTCAGAGGTGTTATGGACGTGGTAGGAATGACTCTGGGAGATGCACGAAACTACTCAGAGGTAATGTGGACGTGGAAGTTCTGCGATCGATGTACGACAACGCGGGATTGTCTGTACGGGATGTTTACTCAGAGGTAATGTGGACGTGGTAAACATGAAGGATAGCGTAATCTTATGGGGTGTAAGATTCAGCCTTGTAGGGCGTAGGGGAACAACTCAGAGGTGATGTGGACGTGGTTGTTCTTCTACTGGAGGATGCCACGGAACAGCTGGGTTCCGGAAGCGTATAATTTTGTGGAAGGAAATTGTCTGTGAGCCCTGATGATTGGGTCCACAGATCCCCTGGTGGAAGCACATATCTGAAAGATGTCAAGAGTAGTACTTCTTTAGGAACTTGCCGTTGATGGGCATCATGAACAAGTCCCCATTGGGTTTGGCGAGACGGTAAGCACCGTTTGAGTATACCGTCTCGATGATGAAAGGTCATTCCCATTTGGGCTCGAACTTTCCTGGTGTTTTGTGAGTCAACACCATGGACCTCCTGACTGCCAGAACCAGGTCGCCAACTTGGAAAGTCCTCTGCTTGACCTTCTTGTTGAAAGCCTGTGATATACGGACTTGGTAGAGTTTGATGCGTTGTTGAACTAGAAGACGCTTTTCGTCAAGTGCCTCAAGTTCCCGCAGACGACGACGTTGATTGTCTTCTTCTGTGAGTTGGTTTGTGATTGCTACGCGGAGTGAGGGTATCTGAATCTCGAGAGGCAGTACTGCTTCGCTCCCGTAGACCAAGGAGAATGGTGTGTTGCCTGTCGGGGTTCGTACCGTTGTGCGGTAGGCCCAAAGGCATTCGCCAAGCTTTTCATCCCAGTCGCATTTGTTAGATGACACGACCTTTTTGAGTAGCCTGATAATAGTTTTTTTGAACGCCTCTGCCAATCCGTTTGTTGCCGGATTGTAGGCGGTTGATGCCACGTTTTGAATGCGATTCTTGTCACAGAATCGACTGAAGACATGGATGATGAACTGAGGACCATTATCGTGGATGATCCTCCGGGGTACCCCGAAACGGTAGATGACGTGGTGCTTGATGAAGCTGATCACCCTGGAGCTTTTCACTTCTGCCAGAGGAACTGCTTCTGCCCATTTGGAGAAGTAGTCGGTGATTGCTAGGATGAAGCGGTGTCCTCTCGATAAAGGAGGGGTGATTGGTCCCACAATGTCCATTCCCCAAGCTTCGAAGGGCCAGGAGACGACTGTAGGATGTAGTGGTTCGGACGGTGTATGAATGAAGTCTGCGTGAAGCTGGCACGCATGGCACTTCTTAGCATATTTAATAGCGTCAGTGGCCATGGTTGGCCAGTAATAGCCCATGCGTCGCAGTCGATCCTGTAACTTAGGACCGGACTGATGGGCCCCGTAGGTTCCATCATGAGCTTCTCGAAGGGCTTCGGCTGCTTCTTCGTTAGACAAACATCGAATGAGAAGTCCATCGTAGGAGCGTCGGTACAGCATTTTAGTAGCCGTATCGTAGTAGAATCGAAGAGAGCGTCTCCTGACCGAGACGGCTTCTTTCAGGTCCTCTGGGAGAATTTCGTAGACAGCGAAGTCGATGAACGGAAATCTCCAATCTCGGACGTTAACACCGGCACCCGTTGACATGGCGTGAGCCACTTATGAGCACATGTTGTTTTTAGGGCAGACCAAGTCTCGACCCACCACCGTGACGTAGTATTGAGTTCCGAGGGGTGCCGCCAAAGAGGCTGCGAGGCCAGCCAGAGCATCGGCCTCTAGATTTTGTAGATGAGGTACGTGTTCGATGAAGAACCCGGTGAAGGTTGAAATGATGTTCAATACAACTTCATGGTAGGGGATCAAATCTTCATGGCGAACCTCGTATTGCCCTCTGATCTGATTTACGATGAGCTTTGAGTCGCCGTAGGCTTCCAGATGATTCACCCCCAGCTGTTGCGCTAGCTGGAGTCCCATAATGAGCGCGTTATACTCAGCAACATTGTTGGAGCACGGCTTCGAAAGGGAGTAAGCACGCTGGATGACCAGCTGATCGGAGGAGACTAATACCACTCCCACTCCTGCGACGATTTGGCCTTTGGAGCCTGTTCTTGAAGTGCCATCGAAAAATATCCGCCAGACAGAGCTTTCTTCGATGATATTTGATTCCTGGACCTCATCCGGGATGTCTTCATAGAGTCTTGAGGACTCTGGGATGGGGTGTGCAGCTAAAAAGTCGGCCAGAGCTTGACCCTTAACAGCCTTCTGTGGAACGAACACCATGTTGTATGGCGTTAACAAGATCGCCCATGTGGCTAGCCGGGAGTTCAGTGATCCTGGCTTCGTCAGGAGGACCCTGAGCGGATTGACTCGGGAAATGACGTGAATTGTCTGGCCCGAGACATAATGACGAGTCTTTTGGATGGCAAATACCAGAGTCAAGCACTCCTTTTCAACGGGGTTGTACCGATATTCGGTCCCGATCAGAGTTCGGCTGAGGTAGTAGATTGCTTGCTCATAGCCTGTGTCGCTGTTCTGAGCTAGCAGGGCACCGAGGGAATGATCCATGGCACGGACGTAGAGTAGGAATGGTTTGCCGGCGACGGGTGCCACCAGGACTGGAGGGCTCGTCAGGTAGGCTTTGATGTCGTCGAAAGCCTTTTGGCATTCCTCTGTCCAGACGTAAGAGACTTCCTTCTTCATGAGCTGGGTGAAGGGTTGACATTTGCCGGAAAGGTTTGCTATGAACCTCCGGATGTATACCAGACGTCCCTGTAGGCCTCGAAGTTCTCGAAGATTCTTCGGAGGGTCCATATCAAGAATTGCTTTGGTCTTCTCGGGATCGACATGAATGCCTTTCGCCGTGATGATGAAGCCCAAGAACTTTCCGTTCGAAACCCCAAGGAAGGATTTAGCGGGGTTCATCTTGAGTTGATGCGCCCACATGAGGTCAAAGACTGTCTTGAGGTTTTGCAGGTGATCTCCTTTGAGATGGCTCTTGACTGCGATGTCGTCGACATAGCATTCGACTGTCATGCGAAAATGTTGACGGAAAATGGTGCTCATAGCACGTTGGTATGTCGCACCAGCATTCTTCAAGCCGAAGGGCATCACTGTGTAGCAGAAAACGCCCTTTGGAGTCCTGAATGACGTATGTTTTATGTCATCGGAGAACATCTTGATCTGGTTGTAGCCCGAATACCCGTCCATGAAAGACATGCGCTCGAAGCCACATGTGTTGTCGATCATCACGTCGGTGATTGGAAGCGAAAATTCGTCCTTCGGGCAAGCAGAGTTGAGGTCTCTGAAGTCGATACAGACTCGTATCTTCCCATTATTTTTGGTGACGGGGACGACGTTGGCTACCCAATCTGGGTGTTGCTCTTCACGGATGAAGCCGCTAGTCAAGAGTTTGTCTACCTCCTGATCGATGGCGTTCATGATGTCCGGACGGAAGTGCCGCTGTTGTTGCTTGATAGGCTTGGCATCAGGCAAGATGTTCAACCTTTGCATCATAATCTGGGGATCAAGTCTTGGCATATCTTCGTAGCTCTAGGCGAAGACGTCGATATATTCTTTAGCCAGCTGGATTAAAGATTCTCGATCTTCTCCTTTTAGGCTTTTGCTGACGAAGATGGGTTTGGAAGAAGATCCATCCCCAAGGTCGATCTGCTCGACTTCGTCTTCGGTGGGAGGTTTACGTAATTCAAAACGTGACTCCCATTGTTGTCCCAGTCGTTGAGTCCAGGGTTCTTCTTCGAAGAATTTCGGCGCTTGGTCTTCGCCTTTTTCTTCTTGAGATTGTGCAGATGTCATGTTGGCTGACAGCACTCTCTTGAAGACAGATCCGATACTGGTATCGGAATCCCACGTTGACGCTTCAGATGAGTGAGAATGTTCAACTTCTTCTACATCTGAACTCTCTGGAGTTGACGGCAGCGTGACATAGCCTACCCCCCGTCGAGTTTTGTTGTAGTAGTCCTGCGGCTTTCCTTTAGGTGTTGGAAGTCGGAGAGGGAGACGTCGACCTTTGTCGTAGTTCAGGCCTTTATCTCTTTTTAGGTCGTAACCCATCTTTTGGATGAGGTACTTTGCCTTGTCCGTGTACCGATAGAGTTGCATTCTGCCGGCATCTGGTTCTGGCTCGAGTGGCAGGAGGTCTTGATGACGCTCGACCTTGCCAAAGATGATGGATTCTTCGTCTCGACTCCGTGGTGGGACTATGTAACAGACCCCTTGGGACGGGACTACTCGATTTACATGATGGACGGTCGTTATTTGTGTTTGCAACGACCGTAGAGCGTTATCTAATGTATACATGGCATTCCAATGTGGAAGACTAAAATAATTAAAAGACACTCTATTATTGATGAAATGCGAGATTTTATCCCATGGGATTACATTGTCGAGAGATGGGGCATCTACATCGGCCGAGATATATTCCCCCAGCTCTTCATCTGTAAGCACTGGAGTAGGATCGGGAGGGTCCACCACAGCGTTAATCTGGGAGTCTGAGAGGACTACATGGGCCTTCTCTGGTGGCTGGGATGGCGGCGGCTTGCCCTTAAGACGCACCTTCAGAGGTGCCTCCGCTGTGCCTCCGGTGATTGGCGCCTTCCCTGTAGTTTTGCCACAAGGGGAGCCGATGTTTGAGGCGGCTTTCTCTTGAGCCGTATCTTCAGGGGAGCTTCAGGAGCAGCTGGAGCTTTCCCGGATAGCTTAATGCTCATGGGGGGCAACTTCTGAGGCGGTTTGCCTTTGAGTCGGATCTTCAAAGGAGCATCGGGAGTGACCTCAGGCTCCATGTCCGGCTCTGCTGCCGTTTCTGCTTCGTCATCAGCATCATTGGCCTCCTCCTCGTCTGGTGACTTGTATAAGTCAGCATCGGTGAAGTAGGCTTCAATCCCTTTGAAGGGGTCGATGTCCGCGAACTCCGTACGGATGACGTTGTTGGTGGACACGTACTTCATACATTGGTGGAGCGTGGATGGCACCACCATGTACTCGTGCAACCATGGGTGACCCAAAAGAATATTGTAGTTGACTTCAGCGTCCACGACATAACAAGTGACCTCGGTTCTGAGGTTACCGATATGGCACTTTAGTCGTATTTTGCCCAGTGGTTCGCTTTTGCTGGCGTTGAAACCACTGATTGTTGTGTTGGAGGGTGACAGTCGGTACATTGGGATCCCCAGTGTTGAGAGCAGCGTCTTCGGGATGATGCCGAGGGAAGACCCCGGATCGATCTGAATTCGCTTCACCTTGACTGAACCGATGTACCCTGTGTAAACAGCGGCCTGTTGTGTCGATTGTGTTTGAGCAACATGTCCTGTTGGGTGAAGGTTATATTGGGGATAACCTCCTCCGTACAGTGACAGTGCTTGCACACAGTCGGGAGATCTTCCGGTTGCTTGACCTGACTGAGAAAGGATTCAGCATCCTTCAGAGCTTCGCAGAGAGCTTCTCGGGAGTCTTTGGAAAGACGGAGGAGCTCGAACAGAGATAGGCGGGCAGGAGTACTGGCGAGTTGCGCCAGTATGTCGAAGTTGTGGGGCCTGGCTAGCCCCGAAGCATTCTCTTTTCGCAGAGGCCTATCGAAGCGGGCCTCTATCTGCTTCTGTTTATTGGCTGCTGAGGGCTTAGACGGGCCCTCGTCCTGGACAGCAGGGACGGTACCAGGAGGCACCACCTCGACGACAGCTTCGTCGGGTTGGGCGTTCTGTTGTGAACGTATTTGCACAGGAAGTGCCTCTTCCGCTGAAGAATAGACCATGCGGCAAGACTTGATCTTCCTGCCTTTGGGCTTGGAGGTAGGGCGTACCTCCGGTTGAGTCACCTCGGAGACGAGATCGGGGTGAACCCATAGGATCTCTCCTCGAGATGTGGTGAGTGGGATGAGTCCACTCACGTTGTCACGGGTTGGTGGTAAGTTAACCACCTCCATTGTCGCCTTAGGGATGGGGACGACGCCATCATGTGTTGTAGTCGGCGACAGGGTGCCAAACTGGAGTGACACCACGTTGGCTGACACCGTCTTCTCTTCGTAGTCGACGGAGATTACATCCGTATTGATCATGCGCTGGATGTAATTCTTGAGGACATAGCAGTCCTTGGTTGGGTGTCCGACAAACCGATGGTAGTGACAGTACCTCGGGTTGTCCACTTTCCCAACCTCATCGGGACGCTTAGGGTCCGGAAGCTTGATCTTGTCGCCCTGCTTCAGTATCTCAAAGAGCTGCAGGGTGTCTTCGTCGTTGAATGAATAAACTTCCTTCGGCCTTGGTGCAAGTGGAGGCTTCTGAGTAGGTGCTGATGCACCTTTTGAGGCATTGACAGTCAATGCATGCTTCCTCTTTGCCTCTCGTACGGGGTTGTTGGTTGCAGGCCGTTTTTCCTTGTCCTCGAAGACAGGAAAACTGACTCCCAGAAGACGAGCGTTGGCTGCCTTCTTCTTCGCGGCTTCTGCTTCAATGATCAAGGAGCTCCAGTCGGGAGGAGGAGTAGAGTTGAGCCAAAGCTTGACTGCAGGCAGCATGTTCATGCTGCAGGAGGAGAGAAGCGCATGTTCTGGCATGCCCGGGGGCAGTCTGAAGCAGGCATGTCGGAAGCGTTCGATAAACACTCGAACTGTTTCCTTCTCCTTCTGGCGTATCTCTATAAGGGACGCCATTGTCATGTCCTTTCCGCCGTCGTAGAACGGTCGAGAAAGAGGCGCATCAGGTCGTCGAAAGAAGATATTAAATTATCGGGGAGGCTGCAGTACCAGTCGTACGCCACTCCTTTCAGTGTCCCAACAAATATGCTGGTAAGAAGCGCGTCCTCCTTCGGAAGATGTCCCGTCTGAGACTGGAAATACGTCAGGTAGCGACGAGGAGAGTCCTTCCCGTCGTACGGCGTCAGTGTTTGTGGTTTATACTTTGGAGGATAAACCACCTTGTTCCACTCGAGGGGATAAGGCTGGGGGATGCCCATTTTCTGGCGCTCCTCTTGTCTCGTCTTGGACTCAAAGCGCTCGCGCAGGTCCCTGATCATCTCGACCACGTCTTCCGTGGAGCTGGGAGTCGGGGAAGGTGGTACCACCGGATGTTGAGCATTTGAGGGCTCTGACGTCCGAGGTGCTTCTTGGCGACCTGCGTCCGAGGATACCCGTTGAAGGGGTACACTCGACTCTCCATTGGCCCCTGGATCGGGACCGGTAGAAGGTGTCATGGTCAAAGCTGACCGTATCTCAAACACTGCCTGAGTCAGTGTTTGTATGGAGGCAGAGAGGGTTTTGAGTCCTTCCTCTAGGGTATCTATGCGCTGGACGAGGTCTGTTGGCGGCGCATCAGACTCGACATCAGCCTCAGTCACGTTCACTGTCATGACGCGGCCGGGAGTGGATGGATGAGTTGAGGCCTCACTCTCGGCCTCACTCCCTTGTAGGGGAGTTGCCTCTTCTGGAGCTTCGTCTGGGCTACCCCCGGCTATGTTCGGAAGAACATTCACCACAGGCGCATCTGCAAGGGCCTGATTACCCTCAGCTCCGTCTTGAAGGGCCTCTTCGTCTCCGGAACTCGGGTCCGCAGATGCTAGACTACCCCCAGCTATGTTCTGGGGGATATCCTCGTCTTCAGGGGCTTCTCGGAGGCTGACTTCGCCTCGAAGATCTGCCGCAAGTGTGCTTTGGACACACTCGTCTTCGGAAGGAGCTCGACAAGGGTCTGACTACCCCCAGCTTCCTCCAAGAACTTCTTCCTCGCTCGAGTGCCTTCGAACACTCCGGAGGATGAGACAGCTGTCTTGATTTTCTTCGGCTGGCTCTTGGACGAGGAAGAGAGACCGCCAGTCGTCTTTCAGACTGACGAGGAGTTGGAGATCACGTTGCATGAAGCAACCGTTGGTTCCTCTTCTGTTGACACATTCTTCCCGAGGCGACGTCGGAGAGGTGTTGATGATTGCAGCCGCTGGAACACCGACTGCCTTGGTGGGACTACCGCTTTGCAACAGTAGTTGATGGTGACCACATCACAAGTATGTCCCGTGAGAGGCGCATCGTGCTTGTCAGTCAACTCCCCTGATCGGCGCTTGTGAGTAATCATGTTACGCAGATCGTTGGAGGAGAGTGCCACCTTCGCACCCCCTTCAGGCGCATGGCAAGGCCAAGCGCCGGGGTGGTCAAGTGAGTGCCGCGCCCCCTGATCTAATACCAAACAGGTATCCCGATCAGTAGTGGGGGAACAACAGCATTTGGAGTGACTTGAACGGACCTCAAACGCACAACCAGAGGAGGCACGGGAGTTCAAGACCACTGGATTTGCCTTACTCGACTTGGTTGTGCACGCAGTAGATGCGCCCAAGTGAGACAAGGACTTTGAAGGTCGGCTCGTTCTCGGCACCGCAGCACTCGAGTCGACCTTGTAGAACTTACCATCAGCAGCGCGCATGATTGTGAGCGCATGCTTCTGGCTTGTTGCTGGCATAATACGTTTGGAACGCATGGCCCGTGCTGCCTTGGACTTCTTCGTACCAGGCCGCTGGGGCACATAGTACTTAGAATCCAAATTCTCCTCGCCACTACAGCGAGTAAGTCTGTCAAAGACAGAGATCTTCTGTGGCGCATCAGAGGTGATACGCGGGGCATTGGCTGCGCCCCTGCTCCGTCGACGCATCTTCCTCGCCTGAGAGGGAGATGGCTGGGGAACGTGGTTAGCCGCACGTTTCCTCGAGAGATATGCTGTACCAGCGGGCACATCTTGGTTGCTGAGGACGTCAGCAGGAAGGGAAGGCTGGATTGGCGCATCCCCTTCGGTGGTGGTGCCCGAGGTGTCGACCTTGCGCATCCAGACTAGGCGGGTCTTCTTCGGCTTTGGCAGCCGCTTCGAAGGACTCGCACTGCCTTCAGATATGAACTCCTCATACGCCTGTTGATTGAGGCGTACGACCAGCGTCTTGTGGGAGGAGCCCACCTTTACGTCGTTGGATTGTGACACAGCTTTCTCGTTGGAGAAGAAAGAGGTCCCCAGTAGAGTCGCCAGCTTGTTTGCCATTAAAATTCTTTGATTGTAAATTTTAATACAAACAGAACAGTGTTACAATATAGGACTTAGGCGTAGTCCTAGGAGTACACTTTTGTTTAATCTGGGTTCCTTATGGTAATGGAGTGAGTGGTAATGCGTTGACTCCGTTGACGATCTGACGACGGTTATCGGTTCTCTGAAGGTCTGGATTGCTCTGGGTGCTGGAGCTTGCTGAGAGAAGAAAGACGTTGAGTGTCTGTATCTGCCTCTCTGGTGGTGCGAAGTCTCTGTCTGTTTGCTGTGGAAGTTGATATGTGTGCATGTAGGTTGGCAGGCTGGCTGGCTGGCTGCTCATGCGCGCATATGTAGGATGGCTGCTGAGAGGAGAAAGACGTTGAGTGTCTGTATCTCCCTCTATTTATAGTTTTGCAGGCTGGCTGCTTATGCGCGCATATGTAGGATGCGCCTGTACGCGGGGACGCCATGTGTTGATTGCTGATGGAGGTACATGGACGATGCGCCCTGATCGAGGGGGTTGACTTCTTTATGTTGCTGTTTTGAACCGGCACGTAGCGGAGAAGAAGATCTTTCTGTTGCTGAGATCTTGGATGAGTTGAGTCAAAGGACACGTGTCGTCGACCCATGGCTCGGAGATCCCAGATTTGGTGGGGGGAATGATCTGGTAGGATGCGCCTAGGATTGGGCGCATGAGGAGACTTTGGCTCGTAACCTTTAGGAGTCACGAACCATTCTGGGCGCATGGCTTTTGAGGCGCATGCAGAGCTTCAGTAGTGACTTTACTCCTGTCTTTTGGGATCAGGGAGAAGTCTGGGGCGCATTGCTTTTGAGGCGCATGCAGAGTTGTAACAGTGACTTTCCTTCTGTCTTTAGGGATCAGTGAAAAGTCTGAGACGCACAGCTTTTGAGGCATATGCAGATTTGGGTGCATGGCCGCGGAGGCGCATGCGAGATGGTTGGGTGGCCACGTGGCAGTAGCCGTCGGAGGGGAGTAATGATGATGCTGACGTTGGCGATGCTTCGTCTTCTGAAAAAGCTGCCGACTGTTCAGACTTTGGGAGGCGTGCTGCCAACTCTGTCAGTTCTGCATTTAATGTTTATGACATTCGATGGACAGCTGAGTGGGCGCGTTGGTTGGCGTTCCACTAGGCGCATGGGGACGCATGGGGCGTATCCCCTGTGATGCTCTTGGTACTGAAGGGCGCGTCTATGTGATGCGCTTGATGTTAAAGGGTACGTCTGTGTGATGTGCGGTCTGGCCGGCGCATCTGCTTCGTGAGACGTCTTTGATGGTGCAACTGTTACGTTCTTCGAGTGCTTTAAATAGCCATTTTGACTTAGCTGAATTCGAAGCGTCCGGTTCATCCATTTAATGCAAATTTATTGTACGGAATTCGGAGAGCCATCCACTTGGTGCATGGGTTTGATCTGCCCGGCCTATAAATAGTGGCACGGAGAGAGGGTTTGCTTCTCGTTCTCTCACGTCCTTCCGACATGAATTCGTTTACTCGAATGCATTCTGTTGACGAGATGCTCCCGAGGGTGAAGATACGATGCAATGTCTTCATTGATGCACTTGAAGGTGACTGTTACATCCAAAAGTCAGAGTCGAGGGCTTCCGAGGTAGGCGGAAGGTGCCTGTTGCATCCAAAGATAGGAATGTACGAGCCTCATCTCTGTTGTGCAGGAAGAGCCATAGATCGGAATTGCGGTGCTACGGCTTTGGTGGCTCTTTCTTCCTTCAAAATGGGTGTAGCCCATTCTGGTTGTGTTGAAAGCTACTCCTTTAGCCGCGGTTTCGATCACGGTCTTCCTTTGGCTTTGGAGGCTCTTTCGAAGCCTCCCCTGGCCACAGGTTGGCTTGTGGTTCTTTTCCCTTCCTGGGCTAGAGGGTTGATTGCCACCCTCGTTCTGCTCAATAAATGCTTCATTAGTCGAAGCATTTATCAGGTGAGCCTGGCTGGAAGAGCGGCACATAACTGGGCTGCTGAAAGGATAACCGAGCTGCCCAAGGGATGTACATAACTGAGG
This sequence comes from Iris pallida, assembly GCA_029216955.1. Lineage (NCBI taxonomy): Eukaryota > Viridiplantae > Streptophyta > Magnoliopsida > Asparagales > Iridaceae > Iris > Iris pallida. The sequence continues at coordinate 7,182,290 of JANAVB010027195.1, forward strand.
GTGCACATAACTGAGCTGCTGAAAAGGATGCGCCTTGCATGGTGGGATGCGCCTGGCTGAGGGCTCATGTTGGGATGCGCCTGGCCGAGGGCGCATGTTGATTGCTGGCTGTAGACTTAGGATCTTTTCTTTCTCCTTTGTACAGTCTTTCTTAGACATGTAATAGACTTTTATATGTTAAATAAAAAGTCCTCTTTCAATGTCTATATTTGTTGCTTTTTGCTGTGAAGCACTTTGTCCAAGCTTTGGCGTATGTAGTCTGGCGCATAGACTTTCTGGTTCTGAAATTCCATGCTTCTACACACCAGAGTACCCAAGTGGGTTTTTTATTTTATTCTCCCACTGGTTATGTACATTACTCTTTTGTGGCGTTTAGCCTCCGAGCACGTGTTTAGCTCGTATTTTGGTCCTTGACATTTAGCCTACGGGCATAAACATGATGTGCGTATTCTAGACTGCAGCTAGTGCTATCATGTATGACTAATACTCTTGCTAGTTCTCTATTTTGGTATGACTAGCTTCATGATCATCCATGTATAAATGGTTTGGGACGCTTTACTATTGTATGTCTGATGATCATACTTCTTGTACTTTGTATAATTGCCTGTGATTGAGATACCTAGGATTATTTTAACCTAGGATCGACTGTTGGCTTGTAGAAGTAACCCCCATGTCTTGACAGCTTATACGTAATTTTAGAGTACTGTTGTACTTTGGGATTGCGTAGCTGGCCTTGTCCTTCCCCACTTGCCAGTATTCTGGTTCTGGGGCGTGACATAAGTTTTAGTGGTGGCCCATACAGGTCTGATTTTTCAGATATGTGGGGGTTACTGATGTTTAGATATCTCAATCACGATTATCCTTTATTGATATCCTTCGTATTATTCTCTATCTCTGATCCTTTGACTTGATATTTGTCATGATCGTTGATCCCTCATGTTCCTTCGATTTGATCATTGTGTCCTTTAACTTCCAGGGACACTGTTCCTAATCCTTTCGATTTCCTTGTTTGGGTTCTGCCTATAGCAGGTCAGCAATCTTCTGTTAGGACAGTTGTGGAGGATCAGTCTCAGCATTCAGGTGCAGAGTCAAAAGTTGACTCGAGGGCAGAGATGTCAGTCCATCCCAATCAGCCAGCTCAGCCCGTACAACCAGCAGTTCGAACGGAGGTAGTTCCAGATCAGTCTGATGTACCTGCACTCATAGGGATCGTCAAGGAAATGATGGAGTCACAACAACGACGAGATCTCGCTCTCCACCAGAGTATCCAAATGTTGATAGACCGTAGTGGGCAAGGAATACCCAAGGAATTTTAAGACGCAGACTTACAGCAAGAAGGAGTACAGGTTAGAGCCAGACAATACCAGTCGCACAGCCAGTCAGCATATCAAGGATTAGACAGCTCAGAGCACAGTTGCATGCACAGTACCTGGAGCAGCTCTAGTATCAGCACGAGGGTAATACCTTAGGAGTCTCAGGTACCATCTTCATGGTCTTCCATCAATTCTTCTCTTGGGATTTGTGTTTCAGTGGCAGGCCAGGTAGTGGCAATATATCTTGGGTTCTTGCAGGCGACCTTGTATTCTATCCACGTATGGAGTACAATAGCTGGCTTGATTTATTCGGTAAGTGAAGGCGAGTTTCTCGTCCCCAACTCTTCTGTCTTCGTAGTCGAGGCATGTGATAACTTCATTGGTATCGACTACGACGATACATCATGGGTAGAGTCCTGTCTTAGACTAAGTCATTGGTACCGACTTACTTTGAGACTTGACCTTATCCATTTTGGAGTCAGCGTAGGCCAGCGAGGACGTTGGTCCCTACTCAACTGTCTCAGGAGACATATTTATTCATATGCCTCCAGCCCTTTTTTATTGTGATTGTGTTATTGCTTACATATTTATTTACATTACAGTTGCCTATACTTACTTATATGCCATGCTATATTTTATAGAGATGATTGTGCTTTCTTGAGCTTTTGTTTTAGTTATCTTACTCGACTGGCTTTAGGAAATTCCGAGGACGGAATTTTTCTAAGGATGGGAGAGTTGTGAGACTCGTCTCACTGTATCAGTATTTATGTACGGGTACGTATTTTGAGTCGTATTTCGTATTTCTTGATTTTCGAATATTTTAAATCATTCCAAGGTATAGGTTAAAGTTGACTTGGTTTAATTTTGTTCGGTTCAACTTGGTATTGGGCTTGGTTTGGTTTAGGTAGGTTTAAGATGAGAAGGTTTGTATAAAATCCAACTCATCTCTCTCTCCTCCATTATTTTCATTCTCTTCATCTTCTTCCTCTTCATTTTTCTCCTCCAACCTAAGGCAAGTATGTTACGCCCCGCTCCCGTAGGAGCGATCGTCCTCGCTAAGGCGTGATGCCGTACGAGCCTAGGTTGCGCTCGTTCAAGGCGGATTCCATAACGGCCGATTTCAGCGGCTGCGACGGGATCGTCACACAGAAGTCCCAAGCAGAGACATTGAATAATGGCAGCGAAATTTGAAGCAAAACACAAGTCATTGCAAAACACTCTTTTTATTGATATTGAAACAAAGGTTACAATGGGGCGCAAGGCCAAGATTACAAGTCTCTCAATCTCACTCATCTCACATTACAAGTCACTCAGCTCTCTCTCATCTCTCTATTATAATTCTTGAGCCAGCGGATGCTTCGGAAGGCGACGTCCATACATTATGTCATATATAAGTCTTGACTCCATGCGGCCGCACGCTTTGATTCGCCAAGAAACTCCATGCCTCGACGCATCCAAGTGAGCTCCACGCCACGAGCTTCTACCTGTGCCTGCACATGAAAACTATGTGGGTGTCAGTACTCAACTGTACTGGTGGAATGAGCTCCTCGCCCACCCATACATAACCAACACGTTTGATTTACTTTTGTGCAACATAGTCCCCTTTATGATAATTTTTCTACTCTTGCCTTAGGATCAGTTTTAGGACTGACGCCTTGGCCTATTTTTGTCTCTAGACCATCCCGTGCTTGCAACATCAACGTTAACCTATCAAGTCGTGTTTGCCTTACAGCCCAAAATCAGAGACACAATTACGCGATGAGGCTCCATTTCCATGTGATCGTGCTAGGAATCCATCGTGCCGTGCCTCGCAACTCAGGGTGACTAAACCATATCGCCGCCTCGCGGCCCTTGCTACTTTGATCACCAACTGACCCAATCAAGACTTGTGAATGTTAGTGTCACTCAACCAACTTTGTCTTGCGGCGGTTTCCCGACTTAAACTCAAACAACTCAACCAACTTATGCAACTTATATGCCGACAACTCAAGACTCGATGCCATATCTCGTGCCGAAGCACGTCGCCTATGTTGTAGCCATTCTTAAGCCCAAACATTTGTATTCTAACTGCACACACATTCAACAACTCAACTCAATCCAAAGGCACACACGCGGATTGCCGCCATGCCGACTCATCTATATGATTTGGTCACTGACTCCCAAAGCCATCGTGGACTCCTCTAGCTTTTGTTAGACGGGTGCCCCTTTCAGCGCAAGGTAGCTAGCCCTGCTGCAAGTCCCCGCCTAACCCGTGCCCAGCACAGCTAATTACTTGTTTCCAATCGACGGCCGCAACGGTCCCGTGGCCACCAGGTTGCCGTGCGGAGAAACGACCTACCTTGTCGACAAGTTGTCATGACCATGCAAGACTCGACACAAACTGACGTCTCACACAATCATGCTATCTCTAGTGTTACCATGTCTTTCAGGACCAAGTTCAATACTTCTCAAATCAAAGACCGTCTCGACGACCTATAGTCGCGAGCATTCTTCTTTATACTGAAATCGCCTCGACGACCTATAGTCGCGAGCATTCTTTCCATGTTACCATATCATTTTATTCAACTCAAAATGACCATTTGATAGCCCTTTTTCTAAACTCACTTTTGAATCAACCGTGGCTCGTGCCTTAAACACTAAGTCCGTGCATCGTGCCTTAAGCCTATGCGACACCACCGCCCAAGTCATACTCTATATGATGGGCCTTGAGACTGTAAGACTATGTGGATACACCCAGCCGTAGAACTCGTAGGGTCGTGCTTGCTACTACTCCTGATATCTTAACGTAACTTGCCTAACTTACTTTTGCAACAACTTGACGAGTAAAGGCTGCGTCAAGCCTTGCGTCATGGGAACGTGCCATGCACGCGATCGACTTGAACAACCAAGTTATTTGGGGTGCCTAGACTTATGCCGCAAGCCGCGCAATACAACTTAACCCGTCGGGCGAGCAGAGGCTATGCTACGTCTTGGGCGATGAGATCGTGCATGCTTTATGAAGCATTTGTGCGGGCGACGCCTATGAATTTGGCTAACTCTTAGCTTTGCGACGAATACCAAGTTTTCTTCTCCCAAGCTACGGGACGAAGGATCGAGTGTCATTTTCAAAGCATGCCGTGCACCAACTCTAAGCCGACCGTTGGACCTTTCCATATTCTAACTCAATTCGACCCGTCGGGATTATTCCCTTTTGCTATGTGGATTCGTCTCTTTTATTATCAAGCCTACTTGTGCAAGTTAAAAATATGCGATTTGTTATGTGAAGGCTAAGATGAGGCAAGTTCACCGAAACTACCCCACCTGAGCGAGCGGTCGCCTCGACCGAGCGATGTCTTCGAGCAGCCGTTGCAAGGCTAAGTCCGAACGCCGTCGGCATTTCGATTCCTCTGATTGACTGAGCGGGACGAGGCACTACATCATACACCACTCAAAAAAAGTTTCGTCCTCGAAACTTACTGAGTACACCTATCGACTTATACTTGATTCCATATCCTACCTTTCTTCGTACACATCTCTCCCATGCGTTTCTCAAATCCGAGCCTCGCTCGTTGTAACTCCACCTCTCAATTTTTTTTATATATAAATAAATTTCTTAAAATCATTCTTGAATTAAATTAATTACTTGTTATTATTCTTTTCCTATCTACATCATTTTTTTTTAACCATTTTTAGTATGATATAGTTAAGCCATAACCATTGGATAGCCATCTGTTTTGGGCCTGCTAAAGGCTTAGGACTACTTTCTAATATTCTCTTTGAAATCCAGCCAATTAATGTTTTAAGAAACATTGGGCTTCTTTAAATCAGCCCAATGGTGGTGTTCTGTTGGGCTATTCTTCTCAGCCATTCTTTTTAAAACCATCCCTACCATAGAAACCTAAGAATTCGTTTCTCTTTTTCTTTAAAATTCGTTTTCCCTCTCAAATTCGTAGAAGCTGTAGGAATGATCCATTCCCTTCTTCTTGATTCCCTGTGGAAAAATTTGAAATTCTCTAACCGACTCTGACAGGTTGAGCCATGTGCAACAGCCTGGCCATTCCTTTTCCCTCCATTTCCCTCCCTAACTACCTATTTAAGAACAACAATTTCCTCATTCATCAGCCATCCTTTCTCCTTCTCTCTTCATTCTTACAAATTCTTTTCTTGGCGAAGGCTTGGTGGCCATGGAGGACTTGGCCTTGGGTTGCAGTTGATCATCAACTGAGAGGAAGGCATTGCTCTGAATTTCTAGACCGAGATAATCAAGGTCAGGTGAGCAGGATCGATTTTGTAGCCAACTAATCATTTTACTTTTGAAATTTCTATTTGAATCTGAGCTAGAATATTGATCCTTGTTCCTAGATCTACAATCCTATTGATTGTTCTTCGACTGATTGATTGGTCGATTCAACGAAATCAATCGAGGTACAGATCACTCCCTGATAAACTAGTTCACTGCCATTCTATTTCCAGCTCTTGAATCAATTGGATCTCGATCTGTTCTTGATATATTGTTGAACTTTAGAACAAATCTTTTGGACTGTTGGTTGTGAGTTATTTCATTTTCTTAGCAGTCCCTATTTTCCCAGGCCATCCTTGAGGAATGATCGATTGATTAATCCTTGGTTCGGATACAAGTAAGTATCCGATGTTATAACTTTCAAATCAATTCTTGTATCATGTTTAAGTATAGTGTATTTATCCAAATTGATTTTCATGATCATCCCTGCACCTGTTCGACCTCTTGTTTCAGAGGGTTGAATTTGGATCGAGTGGATTATCAGGGTGTCTTCTGAATTCTCAGGATCGATCGAGTTCTGATCCATCTGGTAATCTCTAAATGTCCTTTATAGTTAATTTATGTTAAGAACTTTTATGTGTGGCTTAGGATAGTCAAATGTTCTCCATTCTAGTTGAAATGATTCTTATTAGTCTAGATCCAAAGGATATAGGTAGTACATTGGTTGATGCAGAAATAAGTCTTGTACCGATTTATAGTTTCATTAAAATAGAAACTTGGAGTTAGCTGTGTTCATTTGATTTTTGGTTGTTGATGGTGTCAGGCATAACCTGGGTTGATGATAAACTAGTGTAGCCACACGCCAAGTTGAGTTCCTCTTTTGATGAATGAGTGATTCCACACATGGTCTTACTGTGTGATTCATACATAACTGTGATATGAGAATTTCCAGGTATTGGTATGGGAATTCTCATGACAGTGATGTGTGATCTCATATGTGGACTATCTTTTGGTTCATGAAACTGAGTGTGGACTTCTATAGAAATTGTATGTGATTTTAACCTGGGGGTTGTGTATGTGAGTTGATAACTTGAGTCATGTCAGTCCTGTTTCAGGACTAACTATTGAACCTATTGTTTAGATGGTATTCCCTGGCTTGACCTGGGACTTGAATGGAAATTGGGGGCTGGAAATTGCAACCCTGTTGTTGGACTGAATTGATTTCAGTTTTGAGCAAACTGAAGGTTACCTCTCCTAAGTTGAACTGTAGTGCCAAACATTGTTTGTATAGAGTCTTCCTTAAGACTATAGCCTGGAATTCAATCCTGATATAAAATTCATTCCAACATGTTATCTTATTTTGGTACAGTCCTGTAGACTAGAAACCTGAGATTCCAGGATTAGTGTCCCTTGAGAGTCTTTATGCAATTTGTTATCATGAGTAAATCTGGGACATTCAGTACCATGTTAGGATCAGTGGAGAAGTAGCTAATCTAAATTGCACATGTTATGTGGACTGTGTGTGGTTCAGGTAACTAGTGTTCCTGTGTTTGAATATCCTGCGATTTTGAATGAACAACTAGCCCCATTATGCCTGTTCCTGTAGAGTTTTGCCTATTGCTTCCATGAGGTTGTCATTTCGAATAGAAGTGAATTTGAATCTCAGGACATGAATTGGGACTGGCTACAACCAGTTTCAAATTTCCTGTGAGTACCTATACTGTTTTAGGCATCCACTGGATACTTCATGTTCAGTCCAGTTCAATGTATAACTGAGTTGATGACAAACACCTGAGCTTGATCCAATATCAATAATCTGAGATTTTGGGAAGTTCCCAATTGCAAGGTGGATGGCATCAGGATTGGATATGGGACTATGGTACATGATGTTCTGTTTATCTGTGTTGTCCATTTGACTACTGCTTTATCCCTAAACTTCATGTTCAGTCGAGTTGGGTTACCTTAGTGATGTTATGTCCTCCCTATGATGTTTCAGACCTCCAAATTTTGAGTAATTATCCATTTGAATAATCTATCATGATTTCATAATCTGTCCTGTCCCTAACACCCACGTTTCAGTCAAAAAAAAATAGAATGGACATTTTTACATATCCAGTTTACTCAGTCATGTTCAGTCCCTTTTTGTTTTGATCAGTCATTACCATGTACTGTCTTCACCATGATCAATTGACCTTTCCTTTCATTTGATACACCAGTCCATTTATGAACATTATTGGCCCTTGAGTTCACTATTTGGTATCAGATAACATGTGACTAGTCCTATTTCCAATTTGAGCAATTCTCTTGGTTTACATGTAATTATAGTTATGTAGTTCTTATCACCATAGTTTAGTGACCATGGGTCATTGGGGGTTGGCCTTCCAAGAATTATAACACCTATGGTTTTAATAATATATTATAAGGAAATTAATGTTAGATACTCTCATAAGTTTAAGGATAATTTTGTATAAATGGTAAGTGATAGTTTATGTATAGATAAGTTAGTGTTTAACCAAGTTTTGTTGTAGTAGAAATACCTATCATTATTTTGTCAACTTATCAACTGTAAATCATATAACAGGAGGATACTTTCTTCACTACTCTTTCTTGATCACCTGGAGCAAGGCAAGTACACTCTACGGTTTTGTACTTTTCATTATATATCCTGTACTTCCTTGAGTGACACAATTGCAACACGTCATGTTCTTTCTGGTGCTCTTGTTCTCTTGTGCTTATTACTTGTATCTGGGGTGGGGAAATATACTATCTATGTGACCAATCCCAAGTAACAACTCAGGTGTGTTTTAGCTTAGACCCCGCATCGTGCACGCGGGTCCTAAGTCACTATTCATGTGCTTTCAGGTGCTTTCATGTGCTTACCCTAGCCGGTCACATATTTAGTTATATTTCAAATGTAGTACACACATGTTCAGAAGATTACCTTGTACTTATTTCCTGTGATTCCATGATATCATGTTCTTTCAGGTGCTTACATATAATGTTCTTCATGTTCTTACATTCATGTTCTTTCATGTACTTTACACTGTTCTTCATGTACTTATTCACCTTTTCATCCTGTACTTTCCATGTTTCCTTGTACTTTTATATCATGATGTCTTGTTCATTACCTAGAATTGTACTTGCTCCGCTCCTGAATAGGATATGTTGCAGGTGAGATGGAAGCATTGTGTGACACCTACTATGGACAGGATACTGCCTTCCCTACTGAGCCAGCTGGAGCTGCTTCTGACCTAGAGGCTGCAGAAGCCTAGTATTTCATTAGTTTTCCATTTATCTTTCCATGTATTGAGACTAGCAGACTCTTATAGTTGAATTGTAATAAATTCAGATATTGTATCTCTTTTCTGGTTGGGACACATTATATAGATGCTGTGATTCTATACTTTCATGTTTATCTGGTTAGTTTTTCCTAGTTGGTACAGCTTACTTCATTGTGTCTAACAATGAAGGCTGGGCGTGTCCGACTCGTGTCCGATTATTCGGGAGCGGGTCGTGACATGTTTTTAGTGGTGGCCCATGCAGGTCTATCCTAATGGTACCTAGGTCTTAGCGTACTATTGGGGGACTTGATTACACTAGGGAAACTTGATCACAGCATAGGAAAATCGGGAAATAAGGGTATATCAGGTGTATTAGGTATTTTAATATTCTATAAACACTTGTTGTATTTAGGTCTAGGTTATTTTAACAGTTTTCTGTTTTTCAGATAGTTCAAAAGCACGCAACACCGGAACACTCGATCCATCTACACTTGAAGGTTTCGAGCTTCCACTACCTTCTATCGCCACTACTATCCCCATGGGTAGTACGTAGTTAACGGAGACGTTGAAGGGTCCCTTGACAACCAGAGGGAGCAGGCCATCCTTTTCCAACCCAGACTTGTGGATACACTCTCCGAGCCAGAAAAGACTTCTGATTCTCAGACTCTTAGACACTTAGACTTTTCCGACACCGAGCGCATATCTTGCACCAGAGAGCCGATCGAGAACCTGAAGCCGCCACTGAAGATCATTTCAGCATGTGAGGATCCGACTTCTCTGAAGATTAGAGCCACCAGCCTGGAGATTCAGAATGTAGCGCAGACAATGGAACGAAACCGGAAGCTGAAGCTCATGAAAGACATGAAGATTTATGACAAAGACAACAACTACCCTGGACCGCAAAGCGTCACAACACTCAGTCAGCGTTTCTTCGGTCACACCACCAGTCACATCATCAGGAGCAGATCTCAGCAGCCAGCACGCCAGCAGCCATATATTCATGCCAGAGCCCTGCACTTCAGCTCAGCGGGAGATCCAGATTCAGATCCAGCCGCCGATCATTTACAATTTATGTCACCTCTCAGGATGCCACTATGAAGAGTACCGCAAAAGACGGAGACTATACTATACTACGGATCGCCTGCCCACCAAGTCAAGACTGCTGGAGAACGTTGATCACACTGCCCGAGAATAAGCGCGAGGAGCATCAGACTACAGTAAAAGGGAACCACCTTCTCAGAATCAGCAAACACATGGAGCACTACCGCAAGGATCAGCCTATATCAAGACAGCTGAAGAAATTGAAGTGATTCCAGTCCCGGAGAAACACTGAAGATAGATTGAAGACAGAAGATTTCTTTGCATGGTTGGAAAAACCATGTATCTTGATTAATAATCCAGTTTTCCCTTAAATTTCTCCTAACACATCGATCATTCTTGAAACTTCTGTTTCTATTTTGGAATCTTGGTTGGTATTCGAAACTTAACTCGAGATATTGTTTCATATTCGACAAACTTGTTTCAGACCCATAATTCGATATTTATTTGAAATCCATTATTCGATACCGTTGTACATTCATTCATGACCTTGTTTCCTAGTGATGGCTCATATTTGTAAATTTTGTTCTTTTATCAAACTTCGTGTTAATTAAGATTTAATTCCTACTCGTTTATTGATATTCTGTTCGCTAATCGAACTGTACTATTCCAGAATTAATCCTACTTGAAATATTATTCTGAAACCTTGTTTGAACCTTCGCTTCTATTGATGCTTGTTTGAGATTCTATTTCCTATTCTCGATTTTATTCGAGACTTGTTGCTATTGAGATTCGCTTGTTTCATGTTTACAATCCAATACCTTGTCTCCTATTAGAACCTGTCTTCCAGTCACTATTCTAAACCTTGTTTTCTCGTTAAGATTTTCTATTTCGAGATTTTAGTTCCTAATTACGACCTTGTTGATACTTGATTTTTTACTGTATACCTTATTGGAGAATTCGTTTCAATTCAAGCTTTGCTCGAGATTTCATTTTATTCGAGATTTTATTGAAACTTGTTTCCAGTACGGGATTTTATTCTTATTTTGAAACTTGTCTCCTATATAATATCTTGCCTCAGTTCATCCTTCGAGACTCAGTTATCCCTTCGGAATAATGTCCCATATATAGAATCTTGTTACCATTCCAGATATCAGTTGATGTTCCGTCATAATTTGAAACTTCGTCCTGTCTGAAATTTTAAATCTCCCTGGTTGCCCTTTTGTACTCACTGATTGGATTCCTTGTCGTCTCGTAGTACCTAATAGATCATTGTATTCTACTAGTCAGATAACCTCACCATTTTCGCAACTTGGACTATTGAAACTCATCTTGATTTCTTGAATTTTCTGTGGATAAAGTTGAAAGACTATTCGATGACCTACTAGGGCGTGACAGTTGCACGCTGTAGCCATTATCTGGATTGCAGAGACCTAAAGTTCACTGCAGCCAGCAGCGCACTGGCGGGGCAGGAACTCTAAGTTGAAGTAATTTCAGACACCCATAGGTTTTCTAGTATTGTCGAGACTTGTCATATTCTTCATACCTTGATCTCTTGGGTTGCTTCGTCAATGATTGTTGGAAAATGGATAAGGTTGACTGATTATTCGGTAACATATTGTTATTTGAATCACGGAGCCGAAAGTCCACTGCAGTCAGATATATACTGGCGGGGTAGGGATTCTAGGCAAAGTGATTTCAAGTAGCTATATGTTCCCGGACACCATGGAAACTATATCCATTTTTATATGATTATTGGTTTTTGAGAATCACAAACCCTTGCACGTTTATCCTGATTTGATACTGTATCTCCCGAGTATTTCGTATGTCTTCTCAATCAACCCTTGCTAATTTTCCTTCTAGTATTTATCGTTAGGTCATTGAATTCTTCAAATTGTGTATTACCAGATTGTGACTCCGTACTTCGTTTGTGACTTGTCTAAACTTCGATCCTAAGTCATGTCCATCTGACCATGATTTTCTATCATGTTCTAGTCTACCTGTGTTTAACTATCGATTTTTTATCATACTTAATATTTGTGTCTTCATGATGTTGCTCCTCTAAGTTGTAATTGAAATTCCTTCCACTTCGTGACTATTTGATCCTCGATCCTTGTCAAAGCATGATATCCCAAACTTCTTATGTGTACTTATACTCAAGGCTCAGAGCGTCATGGATCGACAGAAGCACTAGGAAGACAACAGCAGATGGTCACCGGAGTTCACAGCTAGAAGCAGAGTATTCCTGAAGATCTCACCAACCAGAGGCGTCATTCGGTTCGGCAGAGGCAGGAAGCTCAGCCCGAGATTCATCGGACCCTTCGATGTGACGGCACGGATTGGCGAGGTGGCATATCGACTAGCGCTTCCAGCTAGCTTGGAGGGAGTGCACGATGTTTTCCACATATCCCAGCTTCGACGATACATTCCAGATCCGAGCATATGGTGGACTATTCCGAGCTGGAGGTGGGCCCGAGATTGACTTACGAGGAGCAGCCAGTAGAGATCCTGGACCGAAGGGAGAAGCGTCTACGAAATCAGACCATTCCTCTCATACGCGTCATATGGAGACATCACTCTCCGGGAGAGTCCACATGGAAGCGCGAGGACGAGATGCGGGAGCGCTACCCTAGATTGTTCTCGTGATTGTATTTTGCATTTTGATTTTTCAATAATAAAACTAGAGTTTGGATCTTTGGGAGTTGTGTTGGTTCTTGAATTTCGAGGACGAAATTTTTCAAGGGGGAGAGATTTGTAACTCCACCTCTCAATTTTTTTTTATATATAAATAAATTTCTTAAATCATTCTTGAATTAAATTAATTACTTGTTATTATTCTTTTCCTATCTACATCATTTTTTTTAACCATTTTTAGTATGATATAGTTAAGCCATAACCATTGGATAGCCATCTGTTTTGGGCCTGCTAAAGGCTTAGGACTACTTTCTAATATTCTCTTTGAAATCCAGCCAATTAATGTTTTAAGAAACATTGGGCTTCTTTAAATCAGCCCAATGGTGGTGTTCTGTTGGGCTATTCTTCTCAGCCATTCTTTTTAAAACCATCCCTACCATAGAAACCTAAGAATTCGTTTCTCTTTTTCTTTAAAATTCGTTTTCCCTCTCAAATTCGTAGAAGCTGTAGGAATGATCCATTCCCTTCTTCTTGATTCCCTGTGGAAAAATTCGAAATTCTCTAACCGACTCTGACAGGTTGAGCCATGTGCAACAGCCTGGCCATTCCTTTTCCCTCCATTTCCCTCCCTAACTACCTATTTAAGAACAACAATTTCCTCATTCATCAGCCATCCTTTCTCCTTCTCTCTTCATTCTTACAAATTCTTTTCTTGGCGAAGGCTTGGTGGCCATGGAGGACTTGGCCTTGGGTTGCAGTTGATCATCAACTGAGAGGAAGGCATTGCTCTGAATTTCTAGACCGAGATAATCAAGGTCAGGTGAGCAGGATCGATTTTGTAGCCAACTAATCATTTTACTTTTGAAATTTCTATTTGAATCTGAGCTAGAATATTGATCCTTGTTCCTAGATCTACAATCCTATTGATTGTTCTTCGACTGATTGATTGGTCGATTCAACAAAATCAATCGAGGTACAGATCACTCCCTGATAAACTAGTTCACTGCCATTCTATTTCCAGCTCTTGAATTAATTGGATCTCGATCTGTTCTTGATATATTGTTGAACTTTAGAACAAATCTTTTGGACTGTTGGTTGTGAGTTATTTCATTTTCTTAGCAGTCCCTGTTTTCCCAGGCCATCCTTGAGGAACGATCGATTGATTAATCCTTGGTTCGGATACAAGTAAGTATCCGATGTTATAACTTTCAAATCAATTCTTGTATCATGTTTAAGTATAGTGTATTTATCCAAATTGATTTTCATGATCATCCCTGCACCTGTTCGACCTCTTGTTTCAGAGGGTTGAATTTGGATCGAGTGGATTATCAGGGTGTCTTCTGAATTCTCAGGATCGATCGAGTTCTGATCCATCTGGTAATCTCTAAATGTCCTTTATAGTTAATTTATGTTAAGAACTTTTATGTGTGGCTTAGGATAGTCAAATGTTCTCCATTCTAGTTGAAATGATTCTTATTAGTCTAGATCCAAAGGATATAGGTAGTACATTGGTTGATGCAGAAATAAGTCTTGTATTGATTTATAGTTTCATTAAAATAGAAACTTGGAGTTAGCTGTGTTCATTTGATTTTTGGTTGTTGATGGTGTCAGGCATAACCTGGGTTGATGATAAACTAGTGTAGCCACACGCCAAGTTGAGTTCCTCTTTTGATGAATGAGTGATTCCACACATGGTCTTACTATGTGATTCATACATAACTGTGATATGAGAATTTCTAGGTATTGGTATGGGAATTCTCATGACAGTGATGTGTGATCTCATATGTGGACTATCTTTTGGTTCATGAAACTGAGTGTGGACTTCTATGGAAATTGTATGTGATTTTAACCTGGGGGTTGTGTATGTGAGTTGATAACTTGAGTCATGTCAGTCCTGTTTCAGGACTAACTATTGAACCTATTGTTTAGATGGTATTCCCTGGCTTGACCTGGGACTTGAATGGAAATTGGGGGCTGGAAATTGCAACCCTGTTGTTGGACTGAATTGATTTCAGTTTTGAGCAAACTGAAGGTTACCTCTCCTAAGTTGAACTGTAGTGCCAAACATTGTTTGTACAGAGTCTTCCTTAAGACTATAGCCTGGAATTCAATCCTGATATAAAATTCATTCCAACATGTTATCTTATTTTGGTACAGTCCTGTAGACTAGAAACCTGAGATTCCAGGATTAGTGTCCCTTGAGAGTCTTTATGCAATTTGTTATCATGAGTAAATCTGGGACATTCAGTACCATGTTAGGATCAGTGGAGAAGTAGCTAATCTAAATTGCACATGTTATGTGGACTGTGTGTGGTTCAGGTAACTAGTGTTCCTGTGTTTGAATATCCTGCGATTTTGAATGAACAACTAGCCCCATTATGCCTGTTCCTGTAGAGTTTTGCCTATTGCTTCCATGAGGTTGTCATTTCGAATAGAAGTGAATTTGAATCTCAGGACATGAATTGGGACTGGCTACAACCAGTTTCAAATTTCCTGTGAGTACCTATACTGTTTTAGGCATCCACTGGATACTTCATGTTCAGTCCAGTTCAATGTATAACTGAGTTGATGACAAACACCTGAGCTTGATCCAATATCAATAATCTGAGATTTTGGGAAGTTCCCAATTGCAAGGTGGATGGCATCAGGATTGGATATGGGACTATGGTACATGATGTTCTGTTTATCTGTGTTGTCCATTTGACTACTGCTTTATCCCTAAACTTCATGTTCAGTCGAGTTGGGTTACCTTAGTGATGTTATGTCCTCCCTGTGATGTTTCAGACCTCCAAATTTTGAGTAATTATCCATTTGAATAATCTATCATGATTTCATAATCTGTCCTGTCCCTAACACCCACGTTTCAGTCAAAAAAAATAGAATGGACATTTTTACATATCCAGTTTACTCAGTCATGTTCAGTCCCTTTTTGTTTTGATTAGTCATTACCATGTACTGTCTTCACCATGATCAATTGACCTTTCCTTTCATTTGATACACCAGTCCATTTATGAACATTATTGGCCCTTGAGTTCACTATTTGGTATCAGATAACATGTGACTAGTCCTATTTCCAATTTGAGCAATTCTCTTGGTTTACATGTAATTATAGTTATGTAGTTCTTATCACCATAGTTTAGTGACCATGGGTCATTGGGGGTTGGCCTTCCAAGAATTATAACACCTATGGTTTTAATAATATATTATAAGGAAATTAATGTTAGATACTCTCATAAGTTTAAGGATAATTTTGTATAAATGGTAAGTGATAGTTTATGTATAGATAAGTTAGTGTTTAACCAAGTTTTGTTGTAGTAGAAATACCTATCATTATTTTGTCAACTTATCAACTGTAAATCATATAACAGGAGGATACTTGCTTCACTACTCTTTCTTGATCACCTGCAGCAAGGCAAGTACACTCTACGGTTTTGTACTTTTCATTATATATCCTGTACTTCCTTGAGTGACACAATTGCAACACGTCATGTTCTTTCTGGTGCTCTTGTTCTCTTGTGCTTATTACTTGTATCTGGGGTGGGGAAATATACTATCTATGTGACCAATCCCAAGTAACAACTCAGGTGTGTTTTAGCTTAGACCCCGCATCGTGCACGCGGGTCCTAAGTCACCATTCATGTGCTTTCAGGTGCTTTCATGTGCTTACCCTAGCCGGTCACATATTTAGTTATATTTCAAATGTAGTACACACATGTTCAGAAGATTACCTTGTACTTATTTCCTGTGATTCCATGATATCATGTTCTTTCAGGTGCTTGCATATCATGTTCTTCATGTTCTTACATTCATGTTCTTTCATGTACTTTACACTGTTCTTCATGTACTTATTCACCTTTTCATCCTGTACTTTCCATGTTTTCTTGTACTTTCATATCATGATGTCTTGTTCATTACCTAGAATTGTACTTGCTCCGCTCCTGAATAGGATATGTTGCAGGTGAGATGGAAGCATTGTGTGACACCTACTATGGACAGGATACTGCCTTCCCTACTGAGCCAGCTGGAGCTGCTTCTGACCTAGAGGCTGCAGAAGCCTAGTATTTCATTAGTTTTCCATTTATCTTTCCATGTATTGAGACTAGCAGACTCTTATAGTTGAATTGTAATAAATTCAGATATTGTATCTCTTTTCTGGTTGGGACACATTATATAGATGCTGTGATTCTATACTTTCATGTTTATCTGGTTAGTTTTCCCTAGTTGGTACAGCTTACTTCATTGTGTCTAACAATGAAGGCTGGGCGTGTCCGACTCGTGTCCGATTATTCGGGAGCAACATGATAGTAATTACATGAATATTAGTGACGTCATTATGTTAAACTTAATAGACTAGCCATATTCAAAAACATGATATAATCATTGGGCTAACAATCTCCCCCTTTTTGATTATGGCAAATCATTTAAGTTTAATATATATACAATAGATGCATGTATCACTAATAAACGCATAATACTAGAATATTGTGTGCTAACTTAAACTTATTTCTCCAACTTTAACTTATTTCTCCCCCTTTGACATGATCAAAAAGAAGCTCCCCCGTAATTAGAGCTAAAATAAACTCAAGCATAAATAAAGGAGGAAAGCATATCATGATCAAGGATTAGGAGAACAGTGAAATGACAAGATTAGAAAATTACATAAAATGCATAACTAAAGAATAAAAACTTGTCAAAACACAACATAGTTGGTTGAACTATAACAAAGAACACTGAAATCAAGCAATACATAGTTTACCAACTAGAAATCAAAAAATGATTTTAAAACATTGAAATCAATAAATCAATAAATGGTTGAACAAAATATGTTTTTAAATAGACCAAAAAAAATATATCAACATAGTAGGAATCAATCATTGGTCATAAAAGAATCATGAGGAATAAAAATTCACAGATCTAGTACATATAAAAAAATCAAAAATATAATGAGACTTTTAACAATGATCACAAAGAAAAATATGATTCATAATTCGTCCGTACAAATTAGTGAATCAATTCCATAAAGAGTATAATCATCGAAAAGGAATCAAAATAAATATACTAGAATCTATACAAAATCTATACCAAAGTTCATGCATTTGAATTCAATTACCTTAGCATGATATATATCCATCAGATAAACATGGAGGTAATGAAGACAAAATACTTGAGAAGGAGAAATTCAGTCGACTTGAATGCTCCTCCGCAAAGTATGATCAGTCTAAATAAAGATAATCATGAACATTGAGACAAAATCTTAATAAGAAATGCATAATCAGTTTAAACTCAAAAGGATTATCAAATAAGAATGACTAAACATATTTGGCAAGATAACTTTTAGAAATTCGAATGAGAGAATTAAAAATAAATAATAATAATCATATATTCTCTCATCTAATACAAATCCAAATATCATGAACAACTCAACAAGATATTTAAGGTAAAAGGATATATGTCCATGATGAACTAGGTATACCATATATTAAGGGCATAAAATAATTGAAACAATTAATTTGCTCCCCCTTAAAATATGCGTATATAGTTCAAGGAATAATTTATATGCATAAATAATCACAAGATCTAAGGGATATCCAAGATATGCATCTTTTCTTTCCTTTGATCAAATGCATATAAAATTCCAAACTCAAATATCATCTTTAGGCAAATAAAAAAAATATCCAATGAATAAATGCTTAAAGATGAAGAAACAAAAATATGTATCTCCAATATATATATATATATATATATAAAAGAAATATTTCAAGACATTAAAAGATTTTAAAAACTGTCTTCAATAATAACATTTGAGTACCGGACAGATTCAATAAATCAAAAAGAAGTCAAAAAGACTTTTAAAAAATGTGGAATTTATTACGAAAAACTGTCTTAATAAATGTTCGAATGCATCCATTTAGTCCTCAGACTGAAAGCTGGCAATTCGAATCACGGAAACAATTTCAACAAAAGAATCCATAAATCATAAATAAATCCATTTGAACAAATAAATATAACTAGATAAATATTCAAAGAAAAGTGTACTCTAGATATATGGAATGTCAAGGGGATAATTGACTTGAAACAATTTACTACTCCACCTTTACATGGTTATATCCAAAAATAATAGTATTGATAAAATTTTTTAAAAAAAATTCAGAGACATATTTTCAGAAATAGAAAACTAATTCAAAAATATTAGGTCTTCTTATCAAAGTTCATTTCTTCCCTTTTAAAGCCGTTGCACGGTGTCCACCTGACAACCGTAAGGTTTAAAGAAAAGAAACGTTTTGAGAGAGAGACATTCAATATGCATGACTTCTCCCCTGCAAAGAGTTACTGTTGTAAACAGTAAATAACTTGAAAAAGAAGATAAAGCTCAAAATTATTGAATATTAAACAAGTTAAAGACGAAATCACAAGATCATAATATTCAATGAGTAGTCACGAATACAAAAAAAGAATCATCTTTAGACAAAAGAAGAAATATCCATTAAATGAACATTTAAAAATAAAACAATTAAAAAGATATTTCAAATTAGCATGATGAATAATTGTATAAGTCAAAAGATGACATAAATTGATCTATGTTATAGTATCTCATAATCGACAAGATAGATCAACATATGCTACCTTTTGTGAAAATATAAAGAGAGAATATTATCCATCAAATCTAAAATTCAAAATCCATCAGATAATAATTGCAACTAGATCTCAATAAATCTTTAGTTTAAAAAGCGTTGATCAATCTTGGGTTAGCTGTAGAGGTACTGTCCCAGCTAACGGAGGTTCACCGGGGAACACTTAAGTACCGCTTCGCTTCGACCGTAGTCGTGGTGACAGACAGACCTTTTGTAGGCTTGTACCCAAAATAAATCTCTTCTTTAATAACCGAGGATTTAAAAAGAATTAGTGCAATATGAAATCAATTATATTCTATGGACTTAAAAAAATCTTAGAATAATGTAGCATATAGCATAAATTACATTTATCCATATGTGCTACAAAATCATTGGGTTACAATAAAATATAAAATATTTGTAAAACAAAATGTAGAACCTAGTTACGTTGATGTATTCTGGAATCTAGGAGACTTGACAGCACCTTGGATCCAGAACTAGACGATAGTTGCAAGTAGACCTTAATAAATCTTAAGTCTATAAAGTATTGGTCACTTCGGGTTAGTTGTAGGGGCCGGTTCCCAGCTAGCGGTAGTCCGAAGACTAGTGCACCGTGTCGCTTCAGGCTATTTACACCTGTATGACAGAAGGACCCTTTCGGCTTGTTCCCAAAAATAATTTCTACTCTTAAGAACTTAGATTCAAAGGAATATATGCAGTATCATCGAATCATCGTCGAAATCCAGAATCCCTAAAAGTAAATACCCAAGGAATGATTTATCAAGATCAAGATATAAAAAATATCACGTACACAAAATGTCAACCAAAAAGCCAAAAAAAAACATACATCATTAAAAGAGGCTTTGAGGAAGAAGCTAATGAAGATAAGAACATAAATTTGTTCAAAGTAATCAATAGCTTAAGTATGAGATAAGCACAAGTTTAAAAACTACTTTTCAAAATAATATAATATAGAACTTGAACTTAACTCATATATCCCCATAAAGATATAAGAAACATGAGCAATATATAAATAAAAATGAATTATTCATATATCCTTAACAATCATAAAAAAAAATCACAAGATCAAAAACATGCATAAATAAACTTTATCAGACAAAGATGTAATTGATTCATAAGAAATTAATCAAAATAAAATATGAGAATCAATAGTGAATATATTATGCAAGCACAAGGTTAACATAAAAGTATATGTATATACTTTTCAAGAAAATAAGAGACTTATGCTAAACATACATACTCACAAAATACTGATCAAAGTAAATATGACATGTTAAAGACAAATCGGTAAGAAGTGACCATTAAAAATATTTTAAATACAGAGAGTCAAAAACATATTAACCAAAATAAAATTAAGCTCCAATAGACTAGAGTGATATGCATGCTTCAAGGATAAAACTAAAATAAAGAGCATACATAGATAAATGTGTCACACTAAAAAATAAATACTATATAGTGCGAACTAATCATTTAAGCTAATCAGCTAGTCATGCTAGGATTATGCCTCACATTGATTCAAACAATAAACAATTAAAAAGACATCAATGAAAGCTAATAGTAAAAAATAATAAGAACATGCTAGATATTAGAAACTATTTAGTAAGCATGTTACCGAAGTGGTTCTAGTGACCACACTTCTGTTGGTGTAATTGCTTGAAAGATGACCTTTGTAGCTTTGCAATCACCAACATGTTCCATGGTTCTATTTGATATGAGAAGCTTCACCTGCAATATTAGGTGAAGACTTTGGTATCCAATACTTGGATCCACATTTGTTAGCTTTGGGAACCCATTTGCATAAGTTCATATCAACAAGTTTTCTAATTTGACAATGATTAGAAACATGTCCATTCATACCACAATAATGACAGAAAGAATTAACATTAGTACTATGTGTAGTAGTATGAGAATATGCAGTAGTGTGATATGATGTGCGTGGATACATGTAAGAGAAAGCATGGTTGTGTGAAGCTTTAGCTTTGCTTGCTTCCTTTCTAAAAGATCTGACATGTGCGACTTTGTGATGTGCTAAGTGTCTTGTGTTAGACTGAGTCATAGGTTGTACTACCTGCTTTCCCAGTCTAATCTCTAACTTTTTAGAGTTAGCACAGATCTCATCATACTTAGCAGAGAGAGCATCAATTCTACATGAAGCAATAGAATACTTCTTCTTTTCTGATTCTAATTCCTCCTTAAGTTTAGCATTTTCTTGAGTGCTTTTCTCAATGCATTCAAGCGCCTCATGCAATCTAAACTCAAGTGTGGATATCTCAATAGAATTATCAGAAGTAGAAGTATCTCTAGCATCATTCAATAAGCAAGTAAGCTTTTTAATCTCACGCTTATAGGATAGAATATCCTTTCTAGCTTGCTTATATTTATCTAATACTTTCTTGTGTTCTTCTAACAGATCACTGAAAGCATCAGATAAATTATCATAAGAAAATTCACTCTCTTCAGAAAAAGAATTATTTTGTACCTCGTTAGATAATGCCATTGTGTATAAATTTGCAGCTTGATGAGGTCTTCCTTCTTCTTCTTCATCTTCTTGTTCTTCTTCTTCTTTAGAATCGCTTGCTTCGCTTTCACACCATATGCCCGATGATCTTCCTTCATTTGATTGTTCGTAGTGACTCTCCTTTCTTGTAGTAGTACAATCTTCTTGGATGTGGTCTATCTTCTTGTAATTGTCACATACAAGCTCTTCTTCGTATAAGGGATTATGCTGTACCTTAAATCCCAATTTCGTCATGTACATATTTGCATCATTATGAAGACTATCCTTCTCTCTGGAGTTGCTAACTTTGCTTTCATACCTGCACTCATAAGTAGCTTCAAGAACTTTCCAAATTTTATAAGATGTTGTGCAAGTATTAATAAGATTAAATACATTTGTGTCTACAGCACAATAAATAATATGCATAGCTTTTGCATCAAGGCTAGCTAACTTTTTCTCTTCATCCGTGTAACTATAATAAGGCTTATTGATTATAGAGGATGTAAGAATAGAAGTAATAGTAGGCTTTTTGTAGCCGGTGACAACAATTGACCATAAGTCAAAATCTAGAGACTTCAAGTAGAAGCTCATCCGTGTCTTCCAATAGCTATAGTTTGTTCCATCAAATAGTGGGAGTCTATTTGAGGATTGCTCTTCAGTTGTGAAGTACATACTTGTCATATGTGATACTGTGATCTATGTAATAGCTATAATAAATAAGAAGATAATAGCAATGTTACCTCGCTTTACCTGTATAACCCGCTCTGATACCAATTGTAGGACCGATTGTAGGAACGAGTTGTAAAGCATAATACTCTAGAGGGGGGGGGGGGTGAATAGAGTAGGCAGCGGAAATTAACTATTTAAAAATGTTAGTAACAAGATCACAGATAATATATCACAGATATGTAAATAAAAAGTAGAGAGTAGAGAGCAAACACAAACACAAGGATGTATACTGGTTTCTCTCTGTTGAGGACTAGTCCAGTCGGAAGAACTCTAGCTTTCAGTTGAATCCACTATGGAAAATCACCACAAGTTTTCATCCGAAGATCTTGCTACTTCTACAATGCGAGCTTTGATCCGAAGTACTCGACCAACTTCAATTGTGAAGTGTGTAACTTCAATCAAGCCTCCGATTACAACCACTCTGAAACTTCTAGACCGTACCGCACTGGCAAATCGACTAGAGGATTGTAACTGGCTTGGTATTTGAAAATAAAAGCTCAGAATACTTTGGAAGAAGTAGTAGGCTTATAGAGAAGAGATATGAAAGTGAATGAGTGTGTTGAAATGATCGAAATCCTTCTCTATTTATAGTTTTCCAAAGGCAGAATTCTGACAGAATTCGGGCAGAACTCTATGAGAAAATCTCGGTGGGATCCGTAACTGCAGGAAGACCAAGTTCAAAAAGGAACGTTCACTAACCGAACTCTGGCCGAACTCTGGCCGAATTCGGGCCGAACTCTGGCCGAATTCTGTCCGAGTTCTGTCAGGGTTTTTGCAAATTGGTTTTTGGGCTTTTTGAAAAGTCAGGCAGTTAGGAAGTAGTTTGGGCTTATGTAAGTGGGCTTGTTTTCAAAATGAAAGGGTATTTTGAAAACGTTTCTTGGGTAGCCTATTTGCCAGTACGATGCAGTGTACATCGTATTCCTAGACTCAATAAATATGAAAAATACATTGATCAAATAGGAAAACCAAGAGCCCTTTGATGACGCCTTTCTTCAAATATCTGAGCAGACTTGAAGACGTCTTTTTCATTTGACGGCAATCGTCCAAAGATAAACAGATCTAGAAATCTGAATACCTTTCGGGGGCTTCACCCCCGAACCCCTGACGGGGGGCGCTGCCCCCTCAACCCCTGTCCGCTGACCGGGCAGCGGAACCCCCGATGCGAGGCCCCGGATAGATCGTTAGGCGGTTCAGAGAAATCTTCTTGTATAATGCCGTCTTTGGCCCATCAATAATTCTCTATTGCATATGTCCTGGTTTGACAAAGCTTGATCATGCTTACAGTATGTCTACAAATACATGTTAGACAAACGAAACCAATATGATACAAGCATAGCAATATGATATAGAACATTTAGGACAATGCTAATATTAGGACAATGCTAAGTTTAAGTAGCAACATGATAGTGATTACATGAATATTAGTGACGTCATTATGTTAAACTTAATAGATTAGCCATATTCAAAAAAATGATATAATCATTGGGCTAACATGATTATCTGCGTAACCATCAAGACACTTTCATTTTCATCCGGCATTCATCTCAATCAAAATTCTAAGTATAGCATCCAACCGAACAATAAAACTTGCACGATCGTCATTCGCCGAGTTAGAGTACCCCCGAGTTATCGTATATCGATCTTTGATATGCCTCAAGACCATCGACGATATGCGTAACCTGACGATTTTTATTTGCAACCAAATTTCAAGTCGTACGAACGATGCTATCGTCCGACTGGACAATCTCCTCGACATTCAAATTCTAGTTCGATTATTATCCTTCGAATCATTCACAACATCAATTTCCTTAAACCAATTTCACATTTTGTTCATCCGTTTATCTTAAGTTATCGACCAACGTATTTCCTCAATTCGCATAATTCCTTTGCTAACTCAAATCATCGAGCAACATTCATTTCAAATCCTCAGAGTCATTTGCGTAACTTCAAAATCAAACCTTTTTCATGCACGCTATCTCCCCGTCGTGCTAACTTTTCGTACACGATCCATATCAATTTCCTCGATCAACTCATCCATTTGCACACCTTAACTTTTCCTCGATTTGATTCCACCTACGCAATAATTTTCGCGTTTCATACTCGTACAATCCTCAATCCCTTGCACGTTCCGTGCGCGTCAATTTCTAGTATGTTCGAATTAACACTTCAAACTTCAAGACTAAACTTATTCAATGATACTCGCTCTACGGCTTTGCATAACGCGACGCTTGCTGATAGACTCACCGACATCCCGTATCCTCAATTGATCGATCGACATCCCTGAGGCTATCGCATACACCACTCAGGGATGAAGTCATTTTATCAAATCCTCAACTATCATTCGAATCAAAATCTACTTCTTCAAATTTTTCGTTCAAACCATTCCTCTACTTCCATGCACGCTCATCTATATCGCACCGACGTTATCGTCGCTCGATAGCACCCCTATCGATAGTCATCTCATTTACTCAATCGAGTTCAACTCATTCTTGCTCGATACTATTCGATTCCCGCACTCGACTTTTCTAAGGTTGACGCAACTTTGGTGTATATGCCCAGCCCGACTTAGCCAACCGTGCCTACACAAACCATCTTTTTGTTTTATCAAAAACTGTTCTCCTACGTTTTGCAAAATAGATAGACTTATTGTATGGACATCCCATGGGACAATTGAGAGAGAGAGCGCACCAACGATATCAACTTTATGGAAGCAACACTTCAGAGTTTGCGAAAACAACGGAGTTAAAGAATTCAATCGATATTCCAAGGACGTAAAGCCGTGCTCTGATACCATTATGTCACGTCCCGCTTCCGTAGGAACGATCGTCCTCGCTAAGGCGTGATGCCGTACGAGCCTAGGTTGCGCTCGTGCAAGGCGGGTTCCATAACGGCCGATTTTAGCGGCTGCGACGGGATCGTCACACAGAAGTTCCAAGCAGAGACATTAAATAATGGCAGCGAAATTTGAAGCAAAACACAAGTCATTGCAAAATACTCTTTTTATTGATATTGAAACAAAGGTTACAATGGGGCGCAAGGCCAAGATTACAAGTCTCTCAAGCTCACTCATGTCACATTACAAGTCACTCAGCTCTCTCTCATCTCTCAATTACAATTCTTGAGCCAGCGGATGCTTCGGAAGGCGACGTCCATACATTATGTCCTGTACAAGTCTTGACTCCATGCGGCCGCACGCTTTGATTCGCCAAGGAACTCCATGCCTCGACGCATCTAAGCGAGCTCCGTGCCACGAGCTTCTACCTGTGCCTGCACATAAAAACTATGTGGGTGTCAGTACTCAACTGTACTGGTAGAATGAGCTCCTCGCCCACCCATACAAAACCAACACGTTTGATTTACTTTTGTGCAACATAGTCCCCTTTATGATTATCTTTCTATTCTTGCCTTAGGATCAGTTTTAGGACTGACGCCTTGGCCTATTTGTGTCTCTAGACCATCCCGTGCTTGCAACATCAACGTTAACCTATCAAGTCGTGTTTGCCTTACGGCCCAAAATCAGAGACGCAACTACGCGATGAGGCTCCATTTCCATATGATCGTGCTAGGAATCCATCGTGCCGTGCCTCGCAACTCAGGATGACTAAACCATATCGCCGCCTCGCAGCCCTTGCTACTTTGATCACTAACTGACCCAATCAAGACTTATGAATGTTAGTGTCACTTAACCAACTTTGCCTTATGGCATTTTCCCGACTTAAACTCAAACAACTCAACCAACTTATGCAACTTATATGCCGACAACTCAAGACTAGACGCCACATCACGTGTCGAAGCACGTCGCCTATGTTGTAGCCATTCTTAAGCCCAAATATTTGTATTCTAACTGTACACACATTCAACAACTCAACTCAATCCAAAGGCACACACGCGGATTGCCGCCATGCCGACTCATCTATATGATTTGGTCACTGACTCCCAGAGCCATCGTGGACTCCTCTAGCTTTTGTTAGACGGGTGCCCCTTTCAGCACAAGGTAGCTAGCCCCGCTGCAAGTCCCCGCCTAACCCGTGTCCAGCACAGCTAATTACTCGTTTCTAATCGACGGCAGCAACGGACCCGTGGTCGCCGGGTTGTCGTGCGGGGAAATGACCCACCTTGTCGACAAGTTGTCCATGACCATGCAAGACTCGACACAAACTGATGTCTCACACAGTCATGCTATCTCTAGTGTTACCATGTCTTTCAGGACCAAGTTCAATACTTCTCAAATTTGAGACCGCCTCGACGACCTATAGTCGCAAGCATTCATTCCCTGTTACCATATCATTTTATTTAACTCAAAATGACCATTTGATAGCCCTTTTTCTAAACTCACTTTTGAATCAACCGTGGCTCGTGCCTTAAACACTAAGTCCGTGCATCGTGCCTTAAGCCTATGCGACACCACCGCCCAAGTCATACTCTATATGACGGGCCTTGAGACTGTAAGACTATGTGGATACACCCAGCCGTAGAACTCGTAGGGTCGTGCTTGCTACTACTCCTGATAGCTTAACGTAACTTGCCTAACTTACTTTTGCAACAACTTGACGAGTAAAGGCTGCGTCAAGCCTTGCGTCGTGGGAATGTGTCGTACACGCGATCGACTTGAACAACCAAGTTATTTGAGGTGCCTAGACTTATGCTGTAAGCCGTGCAATACAACTTAACCCGTCGGACGAGCAGAGGCTATGCTACGCCTTGGGTGATGAGATCGTACATGCTTTATGAAGCATTTATGTGGGCGACGCCTATGAATTTGGCTAACTCTTAGCTTTGCGGCGAATACCAACTTTCCTTCTCCCAAGCTACGGGACGAAGGATCGAGTTTCATTTTCAAAGCACGCCGTGCACCAACTCTAAGCCGACCGTTGGACCTTTCCATATTCTAACTCAATTCGACCCGTCGGGATTATTCTCTTTTGCTATGTGGATTCGTCTATTTTATTATCAAGCCTACTTGTGTAAGTTGAAAATATGCGATTTATTATGTGAAGGCTAAGATGAGGCAAGTTCACCGAAACTACCCCACCTGAGCGAGCGGTCGCCTCGACCGAGCGATGTCTTCGAGCAGCCGTTGAAAGGCTATGTCCGAACGCCGTCGGCATTTCGATTCCTCCGATTGATTGAACGGGACGGGGCACTACAAAGTACATCTTGCCAAATGTTGGACAAATGCTATTTTTTTTGTTCTAAACTCTTTCTTACATGATTCTAAGCATCTTTAGAACTTGGAGTTTTTGATTTTCATGGATGGATTCTTGTAGATCTAAGTTTATAGCCTTTTCGGTTTTCTTGAGTTTTGATCTACTAAACTTCATTATTTTCAAGTTTTGATTGTTTTATATTGTAGAGAATTCAATTTTACCCAAAATGGACCTTTGAAAAGTTAGATTTCGACTTGTTTTGAGGAAGTTTTGGGCAAAATAAGATTTGGACATTTTCGAGTTCATCTTTCCTAATTTTGGCAGGGACGATGAATAGTACTGCAGGCATGAATAGTGCCATAGGCATGAATAGTGCCACATGAGTGAATAGAGCCGTATGCATGAATAGTGCCACAGGCTTGCATAGTGCCACATGAGTGAATAGTGCCGTAGGCTTGCATAGTACCGTATGAGTTAATAGTGCCGCAGACATGAATAGTGCCGCAGGCAAGAATAGTACCGCAGGCTTGCATAGTGCCGCATGAGTGAATAGTTTCCCAGGCATGAATAGTGCTGTATGGCTTGCATAGTGCCTCATGAATGAATAGTGCCGCAGGCATGAATAGTGCCGTATGGCTTGCATAGTGCCATATAGGGCCTATTTTGGCTGTTTTATGCCCTATTTGGCTGATTTGTGGCCATAATTTCTCCCAACTTCCAACATGAAAGTTGTAGGTCTTTTCCTTGGCTTCAAGAATATGTTACCAATTTTTTATGCAAGTTTCTTTCATTCTTGATATGGAGCTTATGATTGTATTGCTCGTTTTCTATCTTGGCCTAAATTGCGACGACCCTATTTAATAGCTTGATATCTCTTTAATAAATGAATTTCTTAACATGATTAGATAATTTTGTACAGTTAGAGAATAATTGTACCCCCTTACATTCTTAACACTAGCACAGAATCAATTATTATTTTATGCCAATTAGTTGTTTATACTTATCCCCTCTCACATATCAGGATATGTCCTTCCCTTCAAATATTTATTATGAGATGATATGTGTTTTCATTCTTTTTGGATTTATTGTACCTTACAATCTATGCCATGATTAGAATTTCTTTATAGGGACCCATTGTTGTGCACTCATGATTTATGCCTTTTCTTTGCTTTACATGATAGTGACCCGTTGTGGTGCACTCATGATTTATGCCTTTTCTTTGCTTTATATGATAGTGACCCATCGTGGTGCACTCTTGAATATGTCTTTGCATGATAACATGATAGTGGCCCGTCATGGCGCACTCTTACCAAGCAACCTTAACATGATAACTCTTGATAGTGATCCGTTGTGGCGCACTCTTGATATGACAAGCAAAACTAACATGACATGTATAATCAAGATGCTGTTGCGACGGCTATTCTTCTTGCTAATACATCTCTTTTGGATACCGTGGTTGAATGTATTGCGTATGCGTGCACAAGCTATATGTCTCGTCTTGCATCATGTCTAGGACATGGATTCCTGGTTACCACGGTTAGGGATTCATACTGAATCTGACTAGGTTAATGACTAGATTGATCAAGTAGTTCATAAAAAGATATTCCAGTCACAGGCAATCCCGTTATCTGGGCGCTTTAATTGGACTTGTAGCCGGCCGTTGAGTAGGGCGCATTTCTAGCACACTGTCATGTGTTGCACCCCCAAGTCACCATGGGATACATTTGTCTCCTGGGCGATGTATCCACCTAATACAACTCTCAACCTGCGGAAGGATAACTGGATAGTTGTAGGGCTTGGGACTGTTGAAATATCTCTTTGCATCTTGTTAGTAACTAGGCTTGTGATAACCCTAGTTAGTTAAAGTATCAAGCCGTACTCATTGCTTGGCCATGATTGATGGATGGAGTCAGTCCAGTCCAGTCTAGTTTTGTCTAGGCAGTGTCCGTATGTTTATTTCCGTACACAATGGTTTATGCTTTACTTTTATCAATGAATGATCGGAGGCTAAGTTCTGTTCTGGAGAAGGGTTACAACCCCGATCCTTGTTTGGTTTAAGGGTTGTAACTTGACTTCCGGAATAGTTCCTAAGTCATCCTATCATTATCATTCTATTTTTTCAAACATGCTCAAATGTTCAGTTATCTCTCATGCTCACATGTTCAATTATCTCACAAGCTATACATGACTTCCTATGCCGGGTCGCCATGCTCTCATGACCCGGCTATCTCAAAAGTTCACATGTTCAATTGCTTTTACATATTCTCAAGCTTCTGTTTATTTAACATGTCTACACTTTACATTAGGAAACATGTTAATTACTTTATGATCCAAGATGCTTTACTTATTGTCTTCCTATGTTCGGGATAAGTGCATTGGTAGTGCACGAGTCTCGATCTGTCCTTACTCATTTGTATCTCTAATTGTTGATGTTAATGATTGCTGGTTTTAGTTCATAGTTTAGCCTCCTTTGTGGTACTTGCTATTGGGGGTCTGACACCACTGGTTTTGTTTGGCCAGATCTGATAGAGAAGCCCAGAGGATCTTCCGCACCATCTACTCGACGGTGACCATTCAGAGCACCAGAGTACCCAAGTAGATTTCTTATTTTATTCTCCCACTGGTTATGTACATTATTCTTTTGTGGCGTTTAGCCTCCGAGCACGTGTTTAGCTCGTGTTTTGGTCCTTGACATTTAGCCTACGTTCATAAACATGATGTGCGTATTCTAGACTGCAGCTAGTGCTATCATGTATGACTAATACTCTTGCTAGTTCTCTATTTTGGTATGACTAGCTTCATGATCATCCATGTATAAATGGTTTGGGACGCTTTACTATTGTATGTCTGATGATCATACTTCTTGTACTTTGTATAATTGCCTGTGATTGAGATACCTAGGATTGTTTTAACCTAGGATCGACTGTTAGCTTGTAGAAGTAACCCCCATGTCTTGACAGCTTATACGTAATTTCAGAGTACTGGTGTACTTTGGGATTGCGTAGCTGGTCTTGTCCGTCCCCACTTGCCAGTATTCTGGTTCTGGGTGTGACAAGGTGGATCATTGAGAACTTGCTGAGAAGGGGCTTCTAGATGCTTTGAGGGATACGAAGGATTCGGTTCATCGAGACAAAGCGACGGATGGTGGTGAGTCAAAGATTATCGGTCAGTCTGTCGGTCCCATGACAACTGGTTGGTCTCCTGGTGGAGGTTGCTCTACGAATCCGGTTTTGGCGACGGGTGGTTTGCCAAAGCTTCACAGAGTGACATCGGCTTCAGCAGTTCGAAGCCAGAAAGGAGATCAAGGTTTGCAGCAAACTCAATCTGAGGCAAGAGCATCATCATTCACACAGTTCAGGGGGAGCTGTGTGTCACGCCCTAATCCGAAAAATCATTCGTCCTCACTAGATTTCATCCGAATCATCGTCCTCGCTGGTGCATGATGTCGCACGAGCCTGGAGTTGTGCTCGTGCAAGACAAGATAACAAGTTCATATAGCGTTTATCTCAAATTGATAACATAAGCAGCGGAAGGAAAATAGAGTATACAATAAGAATCTCTTTTATTAATAATGAACTGAAGGTTACAAAGGCTTGAATAGCCCAACTGAATATGCCAACTGGCTACAATGCTCATGATCTCTCTAGCTCACAAAGGATTACATCGTTCCATACATTATGCCTCTTTATAGCCAACAAGTAGTCTTCGGCCGAACATCTCCATGTTGCAAGTCCGAATGCCAAATGCGGTAGCTCCTCTTGAAAGGCTAAGGACTCCATGCCTCGACGCGTCCAAGCCAAGCCCCGTCCCGGGCCGATCCTAACCTGAACCTGCAAGCAAACTAGTGGGAGATTAGTGCTTTCGTCCTCGCTGCACTGATCAAGACCCACTCGCACCCAAACCAAACACTAAGTAAATTTAGTGAAACATGCAACATTATTTGGTTATCCTTCTAATTAGCCTTAGGGTCAATTTCATGGCATTATTCAAAATAACAACTTAATATAAATGTGTCCAATATCGTGTCCCTGCGGCAGATACAGTTAGACATAATATGAACATAAACATAGTGATCATGCTCATCTCTGTCCCATTTTGCCTAGCTTACAATGGTTAGAACTTTACATAAGCAATCATACGATTCACACAACCAACCAACCATACTTAGACATATGCATAAGGGTGGCAGGCCATGCGCCTGCACCCAACTCTAATCTCAGTCCACCGGCCCTATCTATATGAAGGTCATAGTGTTTCGCACCGTAATCGACTTGGCATCCTTATGTGTAAGCCTATGATCGCTCCAATACGGGTTGCTAGCCCAGTATCTGAAGGATCCCAAACATACTGATATCATAGCTTATCACAACATTGGCCGGTCGTAACCCGTCCTAATGATGTGCACCATAAATACCATACATAATTCCCTCATAGGCCGAACGGTCCCGGTGCCCCGATCGTAACCGTCCGAGGGAAGCCGTACTCGTGCACGGGCCATCCGAGTCCATTGACCATGCAATATGTGCCAAAGCAAACCAGTCATATCATTACAACCAATCTCACGTTCCATAAACATAATCCCGTTCCATAAAC